>NSDO01000268.1:94101-110829 GCA_002286825.1 Lagenidium giganteum
AGATGGTCGAGAATAAGGAAGCTCTCAGGGTCGTGCTTGGTCGCCGTGGCTCATGTGCTCRGTGGCCTCACGTGATGGTTGAGAATAAGGAAACTCTCACGCGRARGTGCGATGCACRCACAGCACCGACRKCCAGTGATCGTGGCGCTCGTCGCGCAGTCCAGCCACGCCCATTCAGCAAATACCGCGTGCCTCGCACAGTCGCCGTCGCTACCTGTCGGCGTGGCCTTCGACGCGGCTCCGCCAACCAGCGCGCTGTCGTCAAGCAGCATCTCGATTGAACATGGGAGTCCTTGCATTCCATTATAAATCTATCACACCCGTCCTCTCTGGTGTCCTTGCGCACAAGGCGCTGGTTCGCTCGACTGCAACCTACGCACAGGCCATCACCCAACACTGTCTCTCACTTGCCCACGAGCATCCAGTAGCGACGACGTTGGCGCCGGTGGTGCAGCAGGCGCAGCTGGAGGAACCTGCTTGCGCGCTTGGCTACTGGGACTCAGCATCAACGCCTTCGGCGGCAACCGCGACGAGCATCGTATTTTGCGCAGAGCATCCAGTAGCACGCATTTCAGTCGTCAGGATGTCGATGTCACCGATCCGACCCACCTTCCTCACTTGCCGCTGCTCCATGTCGCTCTCACGGTCGACACGCATCCACGGCGTGATGGACCCTCGCTCAGCCATGGATCGATCGTCTTGCGAGTCGACTGTCTGTAGCGGCCCCGACAGTCATTAGTCCGAGAAATCGCTACGGGCTGCGACGGTGCTAAACGCGGTCGCTGATCAAGTTGGTGGTGGTGCGACTTGACGACCCCGATAAAGAGGGCCGCACACCAGCCGCGGGTTGAGCGAAGGTCGCCTCATCAGCCGCAACATTCGCACAACCTGTATCAGCGTCACTCATCGTCATCAGTGCATAGCGTGACACAGGCTGTGTGGTTGCACGATATTGTCTGTGTTTTCATGATCTTCTCTCTATTCACGGTATTCTCTCAGCACCCACGAATCCGCGCTGGGCGCCACACTCAGCATGTCGCAAACACACCACGGAGCGGATGAATGCGATGATGTATTGATGCACTGCTCCTGGACAGTGCCTTGGAGGTCGTTTATGACCGGCAACTTTCTGCGCTCTGCTTCCAATCGTTTGCCTTATTCGCCCAGGTCGGGGGTGAGACCAAGATGGACAGACTGTCCAAAAAACCAAACTCTTTCTGATCCATGTAGATATCTTGGCAAGGATGAGATCAGCACTGAAGACGTGCAGTAGCGCGGCAAGATTGGATACCACTGGATGGTAAGTAAAAGATCAATGACAACGGTGCGCTTCCACACGCTGCGACACTCACTTGTCGTTCGGCCAACCGCAGCTTGGGCAACCTTAACGACTGCATTTTCCGCATCGCCGGTATACATCTTCTGTAGATGCGCGCCAACGATGCGCGCTCACCGCGCGCGTCTCCAGCTCCGCATCACGAATTGCTGTCGCCGCTGGATGATGCCGAGAACCCATCAGCCGACCAGGTGGTCGTGCGCGTGCACAGCATTCAGGCGTTTGCGGGCATCGCACTGATGGCCTGTGTCGTTGTGGTTCTAGTGGTTACCTTTTCCTTTTCCAACGGCGTCTCGCTGTCAACTTTGGATATCACCGGCCTCTCCAACTCCGCCATTGACAAGAAATTGGATTGGTACAATGCGCGCGTTGGTAACGTTACATCGCTGATTGAAGGAGGCTTTGCGGTCGCAGTCAAGATGATCATGCCGGTGGCCATAATGTGCTTGTCAACCAAAGAGACGCTAGTCGGTCGTCGTGCCCTTGGCGCATCGAGTGCCGCCTTCTTTGCGTGCTCGTTCGGGGTGACCTACCTTCTCAAAAACGCATTCAGCTCCGTCAACGTGCGCCAAGAACCAACCTCTCCCATCTGCCTTCTAGGTCCAACCGATCTTCGCGAAGATCTATCCAACATCACGCGACCAAACAACTACTTACGCTGGTCAGCATCGACCAAAACCCCACAAGGCAACCCAAGCATCAAGACGTTGCTCCGCTCGGCACTCTGGCCAACACAGCACGAGTATAACGTGACGTGCGCTGTCGATGGAGACCTCACTATTGCAAGTCAAGTTGATCAGTACTTCATCCAGCGTCAATGGATGAGCGACATGCTGAGCGTGGCTCCAGACACAAAGGTATCGGGCGTGATCACAACGCAGGGTGTCAACGGCGGAACCCCGTCAGCAGCACCGCCAATGGGGTTTGCTGCCGCTCAAGATCTGCTAGACGTGGGCCTGGTGCAACTGCAAGTCTTGTTTACTGCGGCCAGCAAATCGTCAACGCATGTAAGTTCTGCTAGCACGTTCTACGATGATGCCGCCAACGCGCTGAGGGAGGCGCTCGACATTCCAGAATTCGACAACTTCGCTCCAGATGATGCGACGCTGCAGTTCTCCCGAACCGCTCTGGGGCATGGCTTTGGCTTTGACGCTGTGACGTTCGAAATACCAACAACATCGAGCTTCTTCCCCGGCAATGTGCCCAAATTGAATCGCCAAATCCCCCGCATCCCACTCGGTTTGCTTCACCCAGTAAACTACACGCAGTGCGGTTGGGATGGCTGCTTGCTTCCGATCGAGCTTCATTCCAGGGTCAAAAGTATCCCCGCCCAAGTCCATGGTTTTGCCCTCTGTGACGCGAGTTCAGAGCGAAAGCAGCTTCCGTACTCAGCGAACTTGAGTGGCAGCGTCGACCCCATGACATTCGAAAAAAACTGCATGGCCTCGAATACGTCCATGTTGGTGGTCAGTGTGGCCAAACAACTGCAAGCCAACGGCATCTTCCCCGTAGTGGCGGGGTTCGGCGTTCACAACCCGAGGAACACGTACAAAGTGTCAGTTGGTGTCTTGTCGTGGAACCTCAGTGACCTTGCGACGACCTTCGGTGGCACATGCGTGGATGCACAGCACCGCCCGAAGCCCAATGGCTGCACAGGCGTCTACTTCGAGCTGGACCGCACAAACAGCTCCTCGCGTCGGTTTGTTGTGCTTGGCAAGGACGAGCTTGGTCTGGCATCGCGCCACTCTTTCAACATGCTCCAGGACATGAACGGTCGTCGTCTCGTGAACGGCCCGCTGATCATGGCGCGTACACAGGGCACATCGGATTCGGGGGTGCTATTAGATGACTATCTGTTGATGGAAAACGTGGGTGACAGTGATAGCTTCTTCGCGGCGTCCATTTCAGACGAGAAGAATGAAAACGGAAGGGAGAAGTGCTCGAAGACAGCAGAACGAAGTATCGAGCGCGTACGACGCAACCATTTTTACGCTGAGGAGCCACTGCAGCAGGCGTACACCGCGGCCATGTTTTGGTTGTTCCAGAACGCGACGTTGCGATCGGCTCTGGATCAGGAATCCATTAGTACAGCATCGATGCCGCAGCTTGAATTCGATGCCAGTGTTCGACGGGTCAGTCTCAAGGCGTCTGTGCCGCGAGAGTCTGCGATCATGACGCTCCTGGGCATGGCGATCCTCGTTCTGTTGACGCTGGTCGTGGTAGTCATGGGAAAGAAACGGGCTCCAGAAATTCAAACCAAGTTAACCCCGGCATTGCTGACGGAAGCGATCCTGAAGACGGGTCAATTCCCGGAAAGAGTGGTGGACATCACGGTCACGTGGAACAAGGAGCACGTGGGGCTTTCGGACTATAAGGTCAAGTCGCTCGTGTTGGAAGCGAAAGACGGTCAAAAAGTCGTCATTGATCATCATGGACACATCCATTCGGTGAACGAGCAGTCGAAGGACCGCCTGACTAGTGCATAACAATTCAAAAAGGACGCTTTACACCCTCGCGGCCGCGTTTGCCATCGGCGCACACGCGTCCAAACGTTGTCTCGACGTTTCCGATATTCCACAACGTGCCCAATGACACTTCGTACGTGCTACATGGATGAAGGACGCCGAATGCATCGCTGCGAAGTAGACCCTGTCCACTGCACGACTCTTGCGACCAGCATCATGTATTGGAGACTCTGTCATGTAAGGTCAAGTGGTTCCGACGTGTTCTACTCAAACTAATCGACTTCACGCGGAAGGGCTTGCGTCGCTTGCTACGGCCGGGGGGCAGTGTGTTGCCGGCGGCTTCGCTGCCTTTGGAGAGCCAGAAAGATCCGCGTGGTGGACAGCGCTTGGGCTGGTCGCACAAGCGTTCTACACCTTAAACGAAGTCGTCGCGGCGTTTTCTCACGTCGCTAAAGAATTTCAGTGGTGCATCAACACTTGGAAGACAGCTCAGCCACCAACGTCGCGCGACAAGGACCCATGTCATCAAGGCAGTTCGGTCTCTCATAAGCGCAGGCATGCATCACATACCTGCTGGCTTGGCAGATTGCTCCTTGTCGCGCGACGTTGGTGGCTGAGCTGTCTTCCAAGTGTTGATGAGATCCATCAGGAATTCGCGCTGCGCTTTCATCTCCTGCTGCCACTTCTCGTCGCGCTCTTCCTGCTGCGCTTTCATCCTCTGCTGCCACTTCTTGTCGCGCTCTTGTTGGGCATGCCACCACCTTTCATCGCGCCTTCGCTGTGCCGTGGCATATCGCAACATTGTTGCACGCCATGCCTCGGCACTTGCACAGCTCAATTTCTCCTCGTCTGTCAACCGGTCTTTTGATCCATCTCCTCTTCAACTTCGTGATTGACAATGAGTGCCTGCAGTCGCCAATGCCACGAATCTCGCGCGCAACTCGTGCAGCCTTTTACCTTCGACGCTCTTCATCGCGTCCTTCGACGTCCTGGCCAGACTGGCGCGGATTGACGAGTGAGTTGAAGTGACCCGCACCTTGCGACCATCACTCTTCGGCAAGCTTGCCAGAGATTATTCGACGCATCAATCATTTCTCGCAGGCTCGATCATGCATCTGGGCGACGTGCTGTGACGCTCCGGCTGGCAGAGGCAGTCTCCGAGCTAGGTACATGACCATGCTGTCGTAACCGGGTATGGATCTCTGCTGATGACATGCAGCGACGTCGAGGATACCCACGTGCACGCGCATTGCCTGGGTCGGCTTGCCAAGCGCGCGCTGTTCATGGGGTAGGGAAACGCGTTCGAGGAGGCCAACGTGGACCAGATCCGGCTACGTTTACAGGCGGCGCTGGTCGTGTTATGGCCACAGGCGACGTGGTCCAAGATCCAGACTGCCACCGAGTCGCTCGGTGCGTCCATGAGAAGTTGCGGGTGTTGGCGACTAGCGTCTACTGCAGGGTTCGACAAGCTGCCGCGCTTCTTTTGCTGGGTGGTGCCATTCCACCTGGCAGCGATGGTCTCGCCCAAGCAATGCAGAAGAAATTGGCCATCCGGTCTGGTGAATCAGGTGGCGGAAGACGGAGCCAACTGGAGCGTCGGAGAGCGCCAACTTCTGTCACTGGCTCGGGCACTGCTCAAGCCGATACGGGTAGTTGACGCTGTGCTGCAGCTGATTGAGCACGAATTCTCGTCGTCTACGGTGATGCTGATCCCACATCACATGGATCAAGTGCTGCGATTCGACCGAATCATCGTCATGGACAAGGGCCACGTGGTGGAAATGGGGAGTGTGGAGAAGTTGTTGTCGAATCCTGATGGCACGTTCTTCGAGAGGTTGGAGACGGCGCCGCTGAAGAGATGACGACCAACGCCGCGCCGACCGCGTTATCGAAACAAGCTAATGGTCGACGATCCAGCTAGCTGTGCCGATGTGAATGACCCACTGACTGTAACGATGGTCAGCAACGCCATACGTCACGTCGCGGCTGAACCTCGATTGCAAGACCCCAGTTGCATTTGGCTTACGTATCGTCACGACCAAGCGGACAATATGCAAATACGTAGACTACGCACATTTCCAACACCTTCGTTTCGCGCGCTTACTTAACGACGGGATACGACGCGCAGTCCGCAAGACCGCACATGTTGGCTCCTCGCAGAATCTGGAAAAAGCCCTTCATGCCCCACTTTGTGCCCCAACTGTTCTTGACGATCCAATGTTTCTGGCCATTCTCCGTTCCGTATCCGACCGCCAGCACAGCATGGTTGACGTCCTGCTCACCCTGCTTGCACTTCTTTGACGAGTACACGCCCGACTTGTAGAAACGGAAATCGTCCACGACTTGGTAAGCGATACTGACTGGACCGACAGTTCCAACCGCGCCCAAGAGTTCGTTTTCACTGCGAGACGTGATGTTCACGACAGACTCGACCTCAACGCCGACGTGATAGGTGTTGAACTTGCATTTGCCATCCTTGCCCACATACGGATATGTCTGCACCACGAGTCACTGCATCGTCAGCCACTTTTGACAGAAACTCGACACCCTGCAATCCCGGTTCGCACCTCTTCAGTATCAAGACCGCCATTGTACTTGATGTACTCGAAGGCATGCGACGGCAGACCGCCGCTGCAACCGTGGTTGTCAAACGCTTGTGCGCAATCGATGAGGTTCTGCTCCGACAGCGAGATAAACTTGCCATGCTTCTGCTTCAAGTGACTTTCCAAACAGCCAGTGGTCGAGAACGTCCAGCAGGACCCACACTTGCCTTGGTTCTTCACCGGTGACACCACGCCCTCCGCTCGCCAGTCCTTCTCTGCCGGCACGTCCGAGTACGTCAACGGATTACCACTTGGATCATATTCACTTAGCATGGTCATAAAGCTTCCATCAATGAGGCCGCGTTTGTGCCTACCTTGATGTTGCCGAACAGTTCTGTGGGTTAGCCAGATAGAGACGCTGGAACTCATCCCTTTCAGCGCAGACAGCAGCAGCAAGCTCAGCCATGTTACCACCACACATGACCTGCGCTTCTTGCAAAACTCACCAAGTCAGGTCCGCAAACTGGTTGAGCTCGAGCTTGTACGTCACGTCTGGATCGGCATTGTGCGCTGCCACCATGTGGCCATTGTGCTGGAAAATGTTGCGGCGCACTTGGTTCTCCATGGCCGTGTCGTACGACATGCCGAAGTGCTCCTTCCACGTCGCAAACAGCTCCTCCCACCCAGCAGCATCTAGCGGCGTCTACAGAGCCCCCAACAAGTCAGGGCATCTGACAACAACAACCAATACATTCATGAACCATACGTCGCACCTCCGTGAGCTCCCACATGTCACCAACAACAGCGTCATGCTCGCACTGGAACACCGCTGGCGGTAGCTGCGTGGCTTCCTCCTTCGAGTAGCACGACGACGGCACGGCCGCCGACTTGCACCAGTAGCACGTGTTCTGCAGACACTTTTCGCGCGTGCGGTAGAAGTGGCACGACTTGGCTTCTTCGCCAAACGGCACTGGCACATGGTCGGCAATGAACACCGGCGCGTGCGTCATCGCAGCCTTCTTCTCCTCCTCAGCGTCAGCACGTTCCTCCGCTTCCTTGTCGCACTGGAACACTGCCGGAGGCAGACTCTGCGCTTCACCAGCGCTGTAGCACGACGATGGCACCGCCGCCGACTTGCACCAGTAGCACTCGTTCTTCACGCACGTATCATGCGACTTGTAGTTGTGGCACTTTCCATCCTGGAGCGCAGCATCAAGCCCCGCATCTGCATAGGTGCCCACCAGCAACAGCGCCGTCCAGGCGACCACGCCTCCCCACGTCTTCATCATCGACAGCGGCCACCACGTCACGATCTTCCCCGAAGTATGAGTGACGAGATCTTCCTCGGCGCGCAGTCCAGTACAGTGGGCCTCAGTCTAGATACGAATCCAGCTGCCACGGCGTCGCTTTAACATGCGCACTTTGCCACAGTTGCGTGATCTGGGTGGCAAAGTGCGTGCGCCGCGGCGATTGCGCACTTTGCCCCCGTAATCGTTTTCTGCAGGGGGTTCGATCAAAAAGCGCGACCATCATTTTTCGCAGCGGCGCACCACGCCACGCAGGGGGCCCAAGCGAGTGCGACTCATTGCATATTGACACAGCCAGCGACGAAGCGACCAAGCAAGTGAGAGAAGGAGCGAGAAGAGAAGAAGCAGCCCAGCCCAGCCCAGCGCAGCGCAGCACGAGCATCCATGAGCTACCAGCTGCCGTCGTCGTTTTTGCAAAAGTTCTCGCCCAAGGAGATCCATGACCTCAAGCGCGTGTTCAAAGAGCACGACGCCGACATGTGCGCGGCCATCGCGACCGACCAGCTACACACCGTCATGCTCAAGCTCGGGGAGAACGTCACGCCCAACCAGGTGACCACGCTCCTGCAGCAGGTGCCGCTCGAGCGCGCCGACGAGCTCACGTTCCAGGAGTTTCTCGGTCTCATCTACGACTTCCGGCACGGCGCCATCTCCGTGGACACGACTGCGCTCATGCAGCAGGCGTCGCTGGCTCCGGCCGTGCCGATGACGCACACGCCAATGCCGCCGCCCGAGCCCATGGACGACCCCGAGCCAGCGCCAGTTGCGTCGTCGCCGTCGTTCCCAAACAAAGCCGCATGGCCGCCAGCCGGAGCTGCATCGCCATCGCCAGCCAAGTCGCAGTGGCCGCCGGCTGCTGCGAACAAGCCTCCGACGCCACCACAGGAAGTCACGCCGGCAGCGACGACGTCATCTGACCCATCGCCAGGACGCATCCAGCGCACAGGCAGCGTGACACAGCGCTGGCCGCATGCGGCGGCGTCGTCGCCATCGCCGGGCAAAGAACGTTCAGGCAGTGTCACGGATCGCTGGCCGCCGGCTGCTAACTCGTCGCCATCGCCAGGTAAGGAACGCTCGGGCAGTGTGAGCAGGAACTGGCCGCCGGTTGCCACGCAGCAGCCAAGCCCCCCGCAAGCGGCAGCGACCAAGCCATCGTGGCCGCCAACGCACACAACGCCGCCAAAGGAAAATAGCGATGCGAAGCAGCACAGACCTCAGTGGCCGCCACAGCCATCGTCCAGTGCGCCTCCGGCGCCAGCTGCTCCGAGCAAACCACAGTGGCCGCCAGCGGCCAACACTGCTCCGGCTGCGGACACCTCGGCGGCTCCGGCCAAACGACCACAGTGGCCACCAGCGCAAAATGACTCGACGCCAGCGATTCACGTCAATGCGCCGTCGGCAGCACCATCAGCAGCAGCAGCAGCGCCCTTGCCACCAAGGTCACCTCCTCGCTCACCACCTCGTTCGCCTCCGCGCTCTCCAGTTGCCAGTTCAGCGGCGAACGCCGAACCAGTGTCCCTTGATGCTGCGGCGATTGGCGTGCTCCAACGCCGTGCAAGTGCAGCTGCGATGTTCAACGCTAATGTGAAGATCCACGAAGTCAAGGGCACAGCCGGTGGTCTGCATTCGTACTCGGAAGAAGAAAAGGTGGCGTTCTCAGAACACATCAACAACTGTTTGTCGTATGTGCAAGAACTGGGCCATGTGCTGCCGATTGACACGGAAAGCGATGGTTTGTTCCGAGCTGTGAGCGATGGCACACTGCTGTGTCGTTTGATCAACTCGGCTGTGCCGGAAACCATCGATCTGCGCGCGCTCAACTATAAGAAAACCAAGCAATTGAACGTGTACGAAAAGACCGAAAACAACAACTTGTGTATCAACGCAGCCAAGAGCATCGGCTGTAGTGTGGTCAACATTGGTCCAGCGGACTTGATCGAGGGCAAGCCTATCCTGGTGCTGGGACTGGTGTGGCAGATCATCAAGATCCAGCTCACGTCGACGATTAACTTGAAAAACCACCCTGAACTTGTGCGCTTGCTGCTGGATGGCGAGTCGCTCGAAGAATTCATGCGTCTGCCACCAGATCAGATCTTGTTGCGCTGGATGAACTACCACCTGCGTGCTGCCGGTCACCCACGCCAAGTCACCAACTTCAGCCGAGATGTGCAAGACGCCACTGCATACAGCGTGCTGCTGCACCAAGTTGCCCGCGAGCAGTGCGACCTTGCGACAGAAGAGATTCCAGAAGAGCGTGCCGCTCACGTGATTGCGAACGCGCGTAAGATCCAGGTCGAGACGTTCATCAAGCCACGAGATATCACGAGCGGTAACCCAAAGTTGAACATGTCGTTCGTCGCGCAGCTGTTCAACACGTGTCCTGCGCTTGACATTGTCGAAGAAGAGATCAAAAAGCTTGAAGATGTCTTGTACGACGACGTGGGCGACACCCGCGAGGAGCGCGTCTTCCGCATGTGGATCAACTCGCTCGGCATTGACGATCTGTACATCAACCACTTGTTCTCGGACCTGCGCGATGGCTACAACCTGCTCAAAATCTTTGACAAGATTGAAAAGGGCATTGTCGTTTGGAGCAAAGTCAACTTGGTGGCTCCAAACAAGTTCAAGAAGGTCGAGAACTGCAACTACTGCGTCGTGTTGGGCAAGCAACTCAAGTTCTCGCTGGTCAATATTGGTGGCACCGACATTTATGAAGGCAATAAGAAGCTGATCTTGTCGATCATTTGGCAGAGCATGCGCTACTACCAGCTCAAGCTGCTGAGCGAGTTGGCCAAGGGCCGACAGAGCGAGATCACGGACAAAGACATCATCGATTGGGCCAACAACAAGGTGCGACAACACGGCAAGACCAAGGGCCAAATGCTGTCATTCCGCGATACGGCGCTGGCCGACGGCTCGTATCTCCTCGACCTCGTACACGCCGTGGAGCCGCGTGCCGTGAACTGGGACCAAGTGGTGGCCGCGAACACGGACGCCGACAAGGCCAGTAACGCCAAGTACGTGATCAGCTGTGCGCAGAAGATCGGCGCAGCCGTCTTCCTCACGTACGAAGACATCATCGAAGTCAAGCCCAAGATGATCATGACGTTCGTCGCGTGCCTCATGTACATCGACATGTACAAGCACGCATAGAATATAAGCACCGTAGGAACTCGCACCTAGCCTAGGCTCGATGCCCAAGGCATTCCGACCACGGACATCGTCGTTTCACGCCAAGCTGGGTGGCATCTGTGTAATCTTCCATGGATTTTTAAAGTTGACGGAGCCATCGCTTTGTATTGCCCGCCCCCATGCACTTCTCCCATGCAGCGTTGCCGCGACAGCACAGTCGCCAACGGCATCCACCGAGTCAATAATGCCCGCGCCGTGGTGAATGTGATCCGTGGGTCGTTTTCTCCGGTGCTGAGGCGTCGCCGCGGCAGCCAGCCAAGAAAGTTCCAGGTCGGAAACCTGATCACCGGACGCCGTCGCTGGTCTTTTCGCCGGTCGCTGCCAACAGCGCACCTCGCGCGGAACAGCGGAGCATTCGCTGTCATCGACGAGAACAGCAGGGCACTCACGGAAAGAACGCACGAGAGAGAGCGAGAGAGAGCGACGTCGACGTGTGCGAAGCACTCGAGCAAAGCAAAAGCATCATGCGCTTCACAACCGTGCTGTTCATGGTCATGACGCTCGCGCTTGCGCTCGCCAGCGATTGCACAACGACGCAGCTGATTGCGCTGCAGAAACAAATGAGTGAGTACAAAAGCGCTGCTGTGTGCTCCGACGTGGTCGCTAGCGGGGGCCTCTTGGCTGCAAACAGCAGCGCCGAGAAGCTGTGCGACAACAAGCCGTGTCTCGCATTATTGATCAATCTCACCAAGAACGCGCCGGCGTGTGAGGTGGGTGGACAGAATGTCAAGGCAACGATCTCGGCGATAGTGGACGCGTGCCTACCGGGAAACAGCAGCGGTAGTGCAGCCACCAGCAACTCGTCCAACACAGAGAGCCCGACGCCGGCTGCAACAAAGCAAACCACGACGACGGTCAAGGCAGAGAACGACAAAAGGCCTGCTGGTGTCGTGTTCGGCGTTGTGCTGGTGCTGATCGCAGCCGTCGTCGTGGCCGTGTTTGTCTGGAAGAAGCGCCGAGCACAGGTAGCTAGGACCAAACCACCATCGATCGACAGCGACGAAGACCTTGACTGCAGCCCCGCGTACGAGCTCGACGCGACGAAGATGTCGTCGCCGCTGGAATTGGGCACCCCCGACGGCGACGTGCTGCGCGACCCAATGCACAGCGATCCAATGGCATCGTGTCAAAGCGTGCTGGTCGAGGATCAAATGTCGCCGTGGAACGACCCCGAGATCGCCGAGATGCGTGTCCCCGTGCAGCAGATTACGATCGGCCAACTCATCAGTCGCGGTGCGTTTGGCGAAGTGTATTGCGCCAAGCACAACGGCAAGCCCGTGGCCGTCAAGAAGCTGCATCCAGACATGCGCTCCAAACTGAGCGTCGTCCGAGACTTCTTCCGTGAAGCCAAGCACCACATCCGGCTGTGCCATCCTCACATCGTTGACTTCCAGGCCATTGCCTGGACCAATCTACGCGACGTCTGTATGGTGGTCGAGTACATGCCAATGGGTAACCTGCGCACGCTATTAGATCGCTACGACCGCCAGAAACGCGATCGTGGCTTCACGTCCGATAAAGTCAAGATCGCGCTGCACGTGGTGTCAGCACTCAAGTTCCTGCACTTGGCCGGAGTGCTGCATCGCGACCTCAAGTCCAAGAACGTCCTTCTCAACGACGACCTAGACGCCAAACTGTCAGACTTCGGCATCTCGCGTGAACGGTCCGACATTGGCATGACCACGGGTGTGGGCTCGTCGTTGTGGATGGCGCCCGAGCTGCTGCGCGGGGACGTGCAGTATTCGGAAAAGGTCGATATGTTTGCGTTTGGTGTTGTTCTGTCCGAGCTGGACACGCACGAGTGGCCGTATGCGTTTGTCAAGCATGAACGCGACAGCGACGTCGTGCGCATGCGCTCGGTCTCGTTTGGCGCTCGTCAGCGTCCTGTGTTTGCGTCCGAGTTTGCGTTGCTCGATCAAGTCGTGAGAGGCAGTGTATCCGTGTCGTTTTCTGAGCCAACCGAGCCCGAGTCCGGCGTCGGCGTTATGCAAAAGAAGCTGGCCGAGCTTGGCCTGGCCTGTGTGTCTGTGGATCCAGATCGCCGTCCGTCGGCGGAAGAAGCGTACGAGTTGATCAAGGAGGTGTTTACGTTCTTTACCACCGCACTTTGACGGTGGTTCCCGTCGGGAGCTGCTCCTCAACATGAAATATCCCTATATTGTCTCGCGCTTTTTTCGTTGATCTTGTGAGAGAGAGCTTACTACTGCCGGCGCATGCTACGCCAGGCGTTGATGGTAAGTCTTGTCTTCCACTGCATGGAATCTGGTGAACGAATATTGTGCTAGCAATAAATTTTGCGTTCGTGCTGAGTTGCTAGCTGGGATCAGAATCCTCGGATCTCATGCGTGTGTGCCAGTATGCATGCCTCGTGGCCTTATTCTGGATCAGAAAGAACGCATCAGAAGATGATCCGACGTCGACATCGACGCTGAAGACGGTGGCTAATAATTGCCGTGCCAAGGCGCGATCTTCGACGGCGTGGATCGCTTCCCGAGCGAGCGACTTCATGGCCTGATGCTTAGACGCACTCGGGCGCAAGGGCATCCGCTGTCTGCATGCCATTCCCCTTCCCACGAACTGCAGCACAGCGACGTCAACGACAGTGGTCCCTTGACCGCCGACCAAGCGACGGAGTGAGCGACTGGTGTCGGCGATGACGGCGAAAAACACGACGAGCGTCCTGCGCGAGTGGGGAGAATGCCTCGGCGTTTTCCTCTTCCTTATCGCGGTGCGCTACAGCGTGTGTTCAAGCCACACAACTCTCCATTCTATCGTGAACTAACGCCATCTGTGCATGTGCTACGCAGTTCATCGGCGAAGCAGGGCTGACGCTGGTCTTGGCCACGTTGGCACTTCCGACAGTGTTGTTCTTCTCCGCTGTCCTTTGCCACCAGCGCGAATGGAAGAGCGTCCTGTACGTGCGATTGCTATGATCAAATCGTGCTGTTTTGTGCTGCAGTTCTCACCACTGTTGTTATTGGTTATCGTCGTGATCACAGGGAGAAGCAAGCGAAACAGATCTTGATCTGCTTCCTTGTCGGCGTCGTCCCCGGCACGATGCTCGTCTACCTCATGGGCTTACTGAACCCATGCGTGCTCTACTTCCTCTCATTTTCAAGCGCGGAAACTAGCATCGTGGCCCTGGCTACCGTCGCTTGGAACGCGCTCTACCGCCACGCGTGGCTCACCATGTCGGTCGACACCGCCAGCACCTTGCTGCAGACCACGCCTGAAGCCGTCAAGAACCTCCCACACATGCAAGTGCTCGGTTTGCTCTACCACGTCGTAGTCATCGAGTACCTCAAGCTCTGGATCGTACGTGGCATCTGCTCGCTCTCGTTCCAGTGCCTCTGCACCGTCGAGGTTGGCAAGCACAACCTCGCCCACCCAGGTCGTCTCGCACCTGCCCACTCACCAAAGCGCTTCCAGTGGTTTGTCGTCTGGGCTGCCGTTGTGGCTGGTGCGTTGGGCTACGGCACGTGGGAGACCGTGATCGACACGTTCGACAGCGATGAGTTTGCTGAACGCGCCAAGACAGCGCTCATGGGTGTGCTTCTTCGCGTCACGGCACACGCAGCTAGCGCTGCTGTCACTGGTGTCCGCTTGATCAACGAACACCGTCAGCTCCGTGCGACTCGAGGCGGTGCTTTGCCAGTGACGGCGCGTGTGGTGATCCTCTGGCCAGCAGTGGTGCTTCACCTCGTATGCAACCGGCTGCCACACAAGTTTGCGTGGGATGTCGTCGCTATCGTCGTCATGGTCGGCCTCTCTGTTGGTTACGTGTACCAGAGGATCAAGGTAATGACGAACGCAGCCGTGCTCATGGAGATTACCACGTACAACCCGAAGAAGCCAGCGCCACTGCTGTACGACGACGACGACGGTGACGATAATACTGCTGAGGCTGCCGATGAAGAGAACGGCGGTAATGGCGAGGAGATGCACCATTTGCTGCACACGGACTACGTTCGCGTGCCCGTCAAGTCGATGTGCGAAGCAGGCATGCAGACCACCGGCAAGCAGACGTTTGTGTGATATTTCTACTCGCGCAAGATCCGAGCTTACGCAAATCAACACAATCTATAACCTCTTCATTTGTCCTCCCCCTGCTCAAACGGCGAGGTTTGAACCAAAGCAGAGCTGTTGTAGATGAGTTCAGAAGCGTGGTCGAGCACACGCCTTAAGAACCGAAGTCTCATTTGCATGGACCAGAAAATGCAAATGCGCAATAGCTAAATATTTGTCGATAGCTTCACATAAAACACATCCGTTGAATGACTGCTTCATTCTGATCGATGCTGCATTAAGCAGTTCTGCTTCCCTGGCGTCGTCTGCGTCTGGTTCTGCTTCACTGGAGCCGACGACGCAGCTGGAGCTGGAGCTGTGCTCGTCGAAGCAGGCGACGCCACTGGTGATGGCGCAGACGTTGGCGCAGAGCACTTCACCGAGTCAATCAGACCGTGCACCGACGAGATCGCCGCGATCGAGCAGTCCTCTGGCAGCGCCGACTTGATGGCCTTCAGCAGACCCAAGCAGTCTTCCGACGCACAGATCTTTGGGATCTGGTCAGCCGTTGGCGCAGCCAACGACATCAAGAAGTAGCCCGAGGCAGTTGAGCACGCAGTGGCCTTTGAGTCAGTGACGAGAGGCAACAGCTTGGTGGTATCGCACATTGGTACGGTCGCAGCCGAGGTCGCAGCGACGATGGCAGCGCAGACGATGGCGGTCTTCATGGTAATCTTGAGTTGGGGAGTGACGGTGTGTGAACGGCTGAGTAAATTGCAGTGTGAGCTGGTAGACTGAGCTGGTGAGCTCATGCGTAGCTGTGCGTGCTGGTGCTGATGGAATGCCGGAGGGAACGAAGGCACTAGGATGGACAGGTTTGCGAAAATTCAGTACCTAGTCTGTCCCGGGTATGGTGAGAATGCCGTACTATCCATAGAGCATACTAGTTGACAGCATACGCCAAAACGTTAAATTTCACGCCAAAATTTGGCGTGGTCTCGCTATTTGGAACCCATTTGGCGTGGCCACGCTATCCTGGTGCAATCTGGCGTTCGACCGGTGCAGTTCCGACACGCAACCGGGAAACATTTGGTATATTTCTCGCTAAACGAGGTTCTAGCGTGACTTTTGCCGTCGACCAGTGGAGATGCTAAACGCACACTAGCACCGATTTTCGTCACCCGATGGTCGGTGCGTCGTCGGTCGCTGATGATGACGTGTTCTCGAATTCTCGCATTGGTTTCCACCTTGAACCATCCACGTTAGATAAGTATTAACTTCAGTGACGATTGGTGTGGTGTTCTCAACGCTCAAAATTTGATAATGACAGGAGGAAATGGCACATCTATCGCTGCGTCGGTACCATCAAATGACTGCGAAAAAAACGGTCCACGTGGGGGATGTCTATACATGCCCATATTCAGCGTTTGTTCCAGCAATCTAGCTACAGGCCGATGACATAAAAACAAGAAGCTGGTAGATCACGTAAGATCTGATTGACTTGTCCATTGTCAGGGAAACGCCCGACCTTTCTCCTCCACGCCTGCAATAGGGATCAATTTCGATTGGTACTAGCTTCTTGCGCAAATGCAACCCGAAAAGACCGTCCAAGGATACGAAACAATTTAACGACCTGTCGTAGATTTGCTCGATAATCGATTATCAGTGAACTAAATACAAGTCAAGCGTCAACACTTGAGACCGACGATACGGCGCTTAGCAGTTCTGCTTCACTGGCGTCGTCTGCGTCTGGTTCTGCTTCACTGGAGCAGCCGACGACGCAGATGGAGCTGGAGCCGCGCTCGACGAAGCTGGCGATGGAGCAGCCGACGACGACGCTGGCGACGCCGCTGGCGATGGCGCAGACGTTGGCGCAGAGC
>NSDO01000269.1:31642-48389 GCA_002286825.1 Lagenidium giganteum
CGTCATCCATCATTGCAAGTGGAAGGAGCCTCCATAGCCACGTACTCCATGGTTTTGACTTGGAACGAGATCTTGGCCCGCTCAAGGATGAAGAGCTCATCTTCGTTAGCCAGAGGCAGCAGCTTGCCTTCGTCTGCGAAGAGCTGGGGCTTGAAGGACATGGTCGAACGCCCGTCTAGATGGAAATGGCTACACTGTCGCGGCGGAGGGAGCTCCGATGAACGCGCGCAGCTCGCAAAGGCGCATATAGCCACCACCGCAATGTCGCTCGTTCCTAATCTTAGCTTGGACTGGAATACTGCCACCGGTGTGCGTATTCACGTACACACGGTATACTCCCGTGTTTGATTGTGAGGTAGGATCAGTATATCAGTGAAAACTTTACCCACAGCATACTGTGTATGTGGACTTGATCTACTTGGTTAAGAAATCGTGCAATTGCACACCGCCTTTGACTCATCCACCATCGGATGGATACAATGGGCGTTCCGCGAAGGTGCGGCGCACACAGTGGCGGCCGCGACCCCTCCCCTTGCTCAGACAGAGGGGGAAATATTCACCTTATGTGTCAACTAGTTCTGAACCGATTGCCCAATCAAAGGGAAATGCCCGTGCTGAGTCGTCGCATTGTGTACGGCGCACACTTGGGGCCGCCGCGGCTCTGTCCCATGGAGTGTGCGCACGGACAACCGCGCTCACTGTGGACAGCCATCGCCGCGCTCCACACAGTGTACTGTTGTGGACGGAGCTAACTTCTCGCGCGTGGACCACCATGGCGGACGCGGAGGTCGCCGGCGCCTCCATGGAGATCTTCCTGGCGCTCATGGCCGTCGTCATGCTGCTCCTGCTCGTCGGCGGTCTCTATCTGCTCAAGGAGCGCTCGTCGGGCTCCACCGACGCGCTCTCCCGGTCTTTTCTCGCCAGGTATGTTTCCGTCTTCTCTGTGTATCTCCCGTAACACCCTCACGGTCCACACACTAACCACCGCGTGTGTGCTGTGTAGAATCCTCTTGACCGAGAACGAGACCATCACCCGTCTCGACTTGGAGCGCAAGTACGTTCGTCCGTGTGTGTGTGTTGACGATTGACGGCGTCTTACTGACTATACCTACTCGTGTGTGTATGTGTCGTCGTCCACAGTGGCGAAGCAGAAGAGCGATGGAAGTGTCTGGTCTGCGAGTTCACCAACTCGATGGACAAGGCCAACTGCATTCTCTGCGGCACCAAGCGCAATTCCAGTCGACGCACGGCCTCCGAGGCCGAGGAGCAGCGCATCAAGCGCTCGCAGCGGCCCTCGCAGTCCACGGAGCGTCCGTCGCAGTCGTATTACTCGCACTCGGCCTCGCTCTCGCAGCTGAACCTTCGCCTCAGTGTGTTGAACCCTCGCCAGCGCTACGCTCGCAAGCGCAAAGAGTGGGTGCGCAAGATCGCGCCGGACGGATCGGCCTACTGGATCCGACAGGACATTGTCTACAGCAGCAGTCACCTTCAAAATCAGCCACAGCCGCCTGTGCGTACACCGAGCTTCAGCAGCCCGTCGCACGAAGGCACGAGCTTTACGTCCGCGTCGGCGCTCTGTCGCCCGTCCTCGGGCTTTGTGACGTACCTTGTGCGGTCGTCCGTCCACAGTGAAGGCCGCTTGACGTTCGCCGAGAGCACCAAGGCCGACGCCGCGACGACCATCACGGGCTACCGCATCCACGCCGACGTCCTGGAACTCATCGACCACGTGAGCCAGTTGCCGTTCCAGAAGAAATACGCGTGGTTCCTCGAACGCATGAGCGGACTGCTCAAGAGCTGGGACGAAGGCCGCATCAAGCTCAGTGTGCACCGCGAAAACATCCTCGTCGAGTCCATGGAGCAGCTGCTGGGAATCCA
Source organism: Lagenidium giganteum (assembly GCA_002286825.1). Lineage (NCBI taxonomy): Eukaryota > Oomycota > Peronosporomycetes > Pythiales > Pythiaceae > Lagenidium > Lagenidium giganteum. The sequence continues at coordinate 33,521 of NSDO01000269.1, forward strand.
GCACGAACACTTGCATTACCCTCTTCGTATTGAGTTTATCGGAGAAGTCGGTATCGATGCCGGTGGGTTGCAGCGCGAGTGGTTCTCCATTCTCTTTGAGAAGCTGCTCGACGACTCGTTGGGTCTCTTTATGAACTGCCACCGCAACAACCAGTCGGTGGCCATCAACCCCAACTCGATCGACTGCACGGCCGACCACTTGCTCTACTTCCGCGGCATTGGTCGACTCATTGGTCGCGCACTGCTCGAAGGCAGCACGATGCAAGCGCGTCTCTGTTTGCCGATCCTCAAGCATTTCCTCGGTGTCCCCATTACGTTTTCGGATCTCCAGTACGTCGACCCAGAAGTCTACAACAGTATGAAGTGGATTCGTGAGAACGACAACGTCGACGCGTTGGATCTCACCTTCAGTGTGACGGAGATTCGCGACGAACGTCCGCTCGTGATTGATCTCTTGCCCAATGGCCAGGACATTTGCGTCACCGATGCCAACAAAGCCGAGTACTTGCACCTCAAGCTTCGCTACTTGATGCTCGATCGGTACGCCGAGCAGCTCCAGGCCTTGTCGCAGGGTCTCTTCGAGGTGATCCCACAGGAAAACCTCATGGTATTCGACTACCAGGAGCTGGAACTCGTTCTCTGTGGCCTCCCAGAGATCGACTTGGCCGACTGGAAGCGCAACACGCACATCTCGTCGAGCCTGAGCGACTCCCCAGTCGTCGGGTGGTTCTGGGAAGTGTTGGGCCACCTGAGCGAAGACGAGCGGGCGCGTTTCCTGCAATACAGCACGGGTTCCTCCCGTGTTCCAGTTCAAGGCTTCAAGGGCCTTACGAGTTACGACGGTCGGATATGTCCGTTTTCCATTCGGCCATTGCCGAACCAGACCCGCGGTTTCCCAAAGGTGCACACGTGCTTCAACCGCGTGGAATTGCCGCAATATGCGACCAAGATGGAGTTGGAGGAAGCCATTTACGCGATCCTCGAGATGGAATTGAACGAGTTCAGCGAAGAGTAATGCAGATAGGTAGAGTCTTGTCCGTATGTGGAAGTGGCGTGTGCGTGAGAAGAAGTTGGAAAGAATACACTATCGAAAGGCGGTAGGTCGGCCGGTTTTGACATTCATCTCATATATTTTTTTCATCTATTATCTAGTCATTCATGCAGCAACATACACGTCTAATGCTTCATCTGGAGCATCTCAAACCACTGGCGCAACGAATCCGAGAGGATCTCAGGCAGCAGGGTCGACGTCGGCAAGAGCACGTAGTACGGGAACGGGTAATTCTCCAAGTAAGGCACCATCTCGACCTTACCCTTGTTGAACGTCACGCTCTTCGTTTCCAAGATTGAGTTGGCCTGCTGATCCACGTGGTCCACGACCAAGAGCACGATAAGCTGCTGCTGTTCCAGCGCTTTCTCGATAAGCTTCTTGATTCGAGTGCGGCCGTCCGTGTCGAAGCGACCATCCGAGATCAAGAAGACGATCTGTGTGAACTCAACCGTAGAGTTGGATGCGCTGCTTGCATTCTGCTTGGCCGTCTCCAGCACTTGGAGGATCGCGTCAAGCGTCATGATCATGTTCGTCTTCTTTTGTTGGAAACCGAACTGGGTGATCACACGACTGCCGGCGTCATCAGTGAAAGGAGAGTTGAACGCGTGGAGCAACTGGATGTCTTCACCGAACTTGACAACAGAGATCTCACCAACTTCGAGCTGCGTGAGGGCCTTGCACAAAGTCGTCATGGCCTCGAGTGCCAAGCGTCCTGCGTGGTTGTCTGCCATGGACTCTGAATCATCGATACCGACCATGATTTGGTACTGACGCTTCGACGGACGAGTACGACGCATCCAGATCTTGTCCTTGCGGAACTGACTGGCAATGTACGGAATCACCTTACGCATATTGATGCGCTTACCCGTCCGGAAGTCACCCTCCAACTTGGCACGCAACATCGGTTCGAGCACAAGGCGAAGCTGCTCGCAAAGGCGCTGAGACGCACCCATCGTGATAGCAGTGTACTTCGACCACAACTCAGCACCTCGTGCAGCTTGCTCACTGCGAGACCAAGTCGAAATAGACGTATCAAGCTCTTCACGAAGTGAAGCCACTTCCTCAGGCGACAGGAGCTTCGGCATCGGGCGTTCTTCGTCATCTTCCTCGTCTTCGTCAGCGAGGCGATCCTTGCGCTTGCCGTCGCCCGGCTGCTGGATCATCAGGGAAGCGGTGTTGTTGGTGACTTCATCCATATCAATGTCGTAGTCAGGCTGAGCCTCTTCCTTCGGCTTGGCCTCCGGCTTCTGCTCGTCTTGCTCACTCTTCTTGTCAAAGATCTTGTCCTTATCAGCTTCGTGATCCCGYTCTTGCTTAGCCACTTTCTCTTCCTTGACTTCGGACTCATTTTGATCTTCATCCTTCGACTCCTGGTCCTTGGCATCAGCTTGCTCGTCGTCATCTTCAACCTCCATCGCAGTCGCGCCATTGCCATCCGCCTGATCCTTCTCATTCTGTTCCTTCTCATCATCTTGATCGGCATTCTGTTGGTTCATGACCTGGTTTTCCTGGGCCGGCGCTAACGCATACTGGGCATCTTCCATCTCCTCGTCATCATCAAGAAGCTCAGCCGTGGCCATCTCCTGGTCATCGCCACTGTTCTTGTCACCCTGAGCGTCGTCGTTCTTCTCCTCGTCATCCCGCTTGATCATCTCAACACGCTTTTTCCAGTGCTCCTGAGCATTTTGTGGGTTACGATATGGATTTGGCTCTTCACGACGACGGTTGCGCTTCTGCTCTTCCTTCTCCTCACGCTTCTCAACCTCGCTGGATGGTCGCCACTCCTGCTTCTCATCTTGAGCGCTCGTACTTTGAGACATGCTCTTGCTGGTCTGCTGGTTTTCGTTCTGCTCCTCCATCTCAGCATCGTCTCGTGCCGTCTGATCCTCCTCTTGCCCCTGTGTCGCATCCTGCTCGAGCTCATCCGTTCCATCCTTGGACTGAGTGCCCGCAACAGCCGAGTTCGACTTTTGCTGCTCCGACGACTCGTCTTCGTTCTGCATCTCCTCCTTGTCTGGCTCGGCATCTTCCTCCTCAGGAGCGTTTTCTTCATCGTCCAAGCCACCAGCACCAAGCTGGACAGCATTATCCAATGGCTCCTCCTCATTCTGGTCCTGCTCATCTTCACCTTGCTCTTCTTGCTCACCCATGGTCTCGTCGCCGTTTGGATCTTCCGTTTCGTCGTCCGCGTCCACATCATCCATATCGTCAGGCATGTCTTCTCCAGCGCCATCTTCTTCATCCCCGTCTTCACCGTCGTCGAGCTGCATGTTCTCAGGAAGCTCATCGCCTTCGTCGCCACCATGCTCGTCGTCTTGTTCTCCATCACGACTGTTAGGATCCACTTGATCGTGTTTCTCTTCGTACTTGTCTTCGAGATCATCATTGACTGGGTCCTTCTTGTCTTCTTCGCCGTCTTCGTCCATGTCCTCATCGTCGCTGCCGCCACCATCTTCCTTGTCATCCTTTGGCTGGTCCTTTGGAGTCTCCTTGTCTTCCTTCAAAGCGTCGTCCTTGGACTTCTTCGAGTCTTCCTCATCGTCCTTACCGCGGATTTCATCCTCGATGGCTTCACTGCCGTCCATGCGCGAATTGTCTTCAAACTTCTCATTCTCCTTGTCGATCTTGTCTTCGTCGTCATCCGAATCTTCGCCCCATTTCTTCTCGTCCACAACGTTCTCGTCGTCCTGATCAAACTCACCCATCTCCCGATCAAGCTCCTCTTCATCATCGTTGTCTTCGTCGTTCTGATCTTGGTCGTCATCAGGAACATCCTGCATGGTGCCTTCGAAGTCGTTCTGCATTTCCATGCCAGTGTCGTCCGGCTTTTCACCTTCCTCTGGTGGCTTCTGCTCGTTCTCCTCACCCTTGAGACCCAGGAGCTGCTCTTCATCTTCGATCTCATTGCTCACATCCTTCTTGCCTTCGCCTTCGCCCATACCAGTGCCTTCTACATCGTCTTCAAACTTCATGTTCTGACCAGAGCCATCGCCCTTGTCACCACTCTGCTCTTCCGAAGAGCGACAGAAACCGTGCTGGTACAGGTTGCGGAAAATTCGCACGAGGATAAAGTCWAGCTTGGTCACACTCTTATGCGCAACCAAAAGATCAACGAGCAACTGTCGACTGATCGCACGCAAGTCGACAACCGTCGGCTCCAGGAGCTCCAAGAGACGAAGCGATTGAAGCAAAGCATCGCGATGAGCCGTCGATGAGCACGATGTTTCCAAGAAAGCACCATACTGCTTGTTGACCAAGTCGATCAACGCAGTGAGCTGCGTCGCAATTGGATGAATACGTGCATTCTTGACAGTCGAGGTCAGCGTCGAGAGCTGTTCACGAAGAGTCACGGCATCATCTTCCTCCTTCTTGTCACCGCTTTCACTTGATGGCTTCTTCGTCAAGTCTTGGATGGCAACGAGAATCGAGGCAATAAGTTGATCGTACTGCTGCACGAAAGTCTCCGAAATAACCGTCGACACTTGCGATGCGTCCGTCTCCATTTCCTGAGTGGCCGGAGTCGATGCAAAAGTGTTTTCTCGCTGGGTAATACGATCCAGAGCGGCCACAATTTCATCGAACGACGTCGTTGGAGCAACCGCACCAAAAGAGGTCTGAATAGCAACAACAGCCTCACGAACCTTCTGCAAATGTGTCCTGTTCGCCTGGAGTGTCGCTGCACCGACCGGAACCATCGCATCCGACGAGGATTCACCATCACTTGYAGCCTGTGTCACCGCAGGTGAGAAGCCATGCACGCGTTTACTTGGGTGAGCGAAGCCAACCAAGCCGTTCCTGCCTTCGTGCTCGTCCTCGTCAGACGAAATGCTCGCATGGAAAGGAATCGTCGGTACACCGAAGGACTTGCGAAGCACACGACCGCTGTCACTATCACGCAGTTCAAACGAGGAAGCGACACTGTCGAGCAGAGTGAACAGCTCTTCGAACTGCTGCTTCACTGCGATTGGGGTAAGCGTGCTGGTAGCGTTTGACGACGTGCGAAGAACCTGCGTCACAATAACTTCGAGTTCTCGCAGAGGCTCACGGAGTTGCTTGACGGCGCCTATCTGATGCTGCTGCCACTGAATTGCAGTAGACACAGAAACCGTTGGTTCATCTTGAGCCTCCACGTAGTCCTTACGCCACTGCTGAAGCTGGCGCATTCGGTGAAGAGCCAACAAAAGCTTCTCGTGGCTGAGCGCAGAGGCGTGCAGAAGCTGACGTTGTTGCAACATGCGGAAGAGCATGTTCTCAGCGTAGCCATTCATGCGATCGACTTCACTCGACGACAGATCGTGTGAGAACTGCGTCATCGAACTGAAACGAAGACTGGAGAGCTGGCTGATAAAGCGGTAGTAGTAAGCGTCAGCGCGCTGCCAGAGCCATTGAGGTGAGTCCTTAGCTGGTTCACCACTAGCATCTTCAGTCTGCGCTTGAGGAAGCTTCTTCTCACGCTTGTTCTTGCTGTTCTTCTTCTGCTTGCTCTTCTTCGCGTTCACTGCACTGGCGTCTTCCGCAACCACAACAAGATCGTTCAAGCCATCAAGCTGGATACAGTTCTCGATGTTAGGCACATCCAATGCGAAGAGCTGTTCGATCTGCTGCTGTTCTTGTGGGAGCTGCATACGGTGGTACGCCAGTCCCTGAGTTCGCAACTCGCCCAGCAAATCGATCAAAGCCTTCTTCTTCGCACCCTTCGGCAACTTTGGACCCTCCTTGACCTTGTCGTCCTTCTGGAGAATCGCCATTCGGTAGAAGATCGTAGAGCAGAGCTCTTCACAAATTTCTCTTGGAACTTGACGCTGCTTGACACTTTCCAACGACAGGATCTGCTGAGATGTGTACTTGGCAATGCGCTTAGCGAGGTGTGGCAGCTTCTCAGCGTACGAGGATGGCGTAGAGAGAGTGGACACTACGTTCGCCGTTGCAGGAAGCTGCGATGGCGTGTGCGTCAGGACGACCACAACAGATTCAGGCTCTTCTTCGATATCAGCAGGTGGGGCAACCTCCTTCTTCACTTCAGCACCTTCTTCGTCGCCATCATTCTCACTGTGCTTCTTGGCGTACGTTGGCAATTCTGGCACGAAAACGCCATCGTTGACACGCTCGAGTTCCGCCTTAGTAGCACCGATACCGACATAACCGCCTTCCTTGCTAATGCCGTTGTCCGTCGACGCATCGATCACTGTCTGCATTGGAACCGTGAGCACAGCGTCGTAGTCGCGTACGAACTTCATAAGCTTGCGATGCGACTTCTCGGCGGATTCTGCCAACGAGTAGTACGTCTGTTCATCCCATCGCGAGATCTTGACAAACTCGAGAAGCTGGCGCTGGATCGGCGCCTTTAGTCCACTCCACTGACGCTCCAGGTAATGCAAATGTTGGCCGTAGTAGCGGTACAAATGATACAGAACATTCGCAAGACCGTACTTGGCTGACTGAGCCTTGCTGCTAGCTTGGTCGCCACTCTGCCAGAACTCAAGAAAGAGCTGGCAACCAAACGCGTAGACCATCACCAGACGATTCTCGTACTGACCCATCGCACACGAACGCACGTAGGCATCAAGAGTCGAGAAGAGGTCGTTACGCCACTGCTGCTGCGTCTGAGCCACATCAGTATTAGTCATCGACGATGCAGCGAAGACCCACTGCGTAAACTCGTTGAGCTGAAGCCACTGCCACTCCTTCTTGGACGCAATGAGCGAGTACTCTTCCGAAACGCCCTCAGCGTCACCTTCAAACTGAGCAGTCAACAAAGAGTACATGTTGAACCACGTCTTCTCTGCAGCCAAACGATGCTGACGCTCCTTGACATAGAGCAAATGTGGCCACGAGTACAGCTCGAGCTTGCGCCAACGCGTGATCAGCGACGATAACGCACCGAGTTCTGTCGCGATCGAATACTCACGCGAAGCGTACGCTTCCCACTCTTGTGCCTTGCGGACAAGAAGCTCGATAGCGGTCAAAGTACGCACCAGCGGCGAGCTGATTTCAAAGTTACGGATGCGATCAGCAATCAACACAATCTGCTGAAGAATGGCGTGTTCAGGCCAGAGAGCAAGGAACGCTTGAGCCTTCAGCAACAAATTCTGCAACGGCTGAACCACGAGGACGACTTCCTTCACAAATGGATCGCGATGGAAGTCAATGCCACGCAAGTACTCAGCGTTGAGCGCACTCATGGTAGGCACCTGACCGACACGAAGACGCGATTGAACCAACGATGCCGCAAACAGACCCGAACTGAGCATCGCATGCTCGACATCATCCGAGTTCAATGTGTTGATCGTTTGACGCATGTTGACCGCCAACGCGAACGCACGGGCAAACGCATCAACAATGGACTTGTTACTGGAAGACGCCGCCGACGCAGGAGATGCAGCATAGAGTTGAATGTGCATCTCACACAGCTCTTGCATGAGCTTGTCACTGATCCAGAGTGCACCTGCCTCCAGACTCGAGTTAGCAGTCTGTGGTCCAGCCGCTGCCTGCTGTTCAGGTGTGAGGAAAACTTGGAAGTCCTGATTCGTGTAGTTAGGGAACTGTTGGCGATACTCTTCTTCCAAAAGCTCGTCTTCAGAAGCAATGTCAACCGTGCGAGTCTTGTACTTGAAGAGCTGCTCCTCTTCCAGTCTCCTGGCTTCTTCGCGCGCCTTCTGATCTTGCCACTTGGTCAAGAAAAGATCGAAAATCGCACGGCTATTGTCGAGAATCGACGCAGTCGTCTGTGCCGACACCTGGGAAGACGAGGTCATCGTTCTTGCATTGGCGAGCGTCTCGCGGAAGCTCAGCGCCATCTTGGTCAATGCAACGTGCAGCAATGCCACCTCTTCTTTCGTCTTCTTTCCTGCCGAAATCTTTGGCAGTGTGTTCGACCCGAGCATACGTACAAGACGGAAAATGCCTTCTTCGCTAGAAGAAACCCCTTCATGAGCAGGCGAGCGAGGGAAGCGCAACAACGTGAGAGCCAAATTCGTCTTGTCCTCCATAGGAACACTGCGTTCCTGCAGCTTCTGGTGAATATGCCAAGTGAGCATGGCAATACCCTCCTTCACAGCAAGTACTGCAGCAGCAACAGGCTCAACGATATCGTAGAAACTGGTCGAGTACTTGTTCGCTAGCTGCACGATAAAGCTTTCCGTAGTCTGCTGGAACATCTCAAGCTCTCGAAAAATCTGGCGACACTTCGACTCACTGTTCAAACCAGAACGCACAATTGAGACAAAAGCAAGTAACTTCTCTGACAGCATGATCGTCTTCTGGAAACGCTGGAGGTCACGGAACATCTCTCCGAACACTGAGGGAGCCACCGCATGCTCCTTTGCGCGAGATGGGTCGTAACGCTGAATCGCGAAGGCACTGACGTGACGCACTTGCTCGCCAAGCTTATCACTCTCATTCCTCACAGCCTGAGTTCGCGTAGAAGCAGGAAGTGGCGACAATCGATGAATCGCACCATCCACCGTTGACTGGAACGCAAGCATCGCAACACGGTTCATCAGCATTTCTTTCTTCACTAGAGGCTTGATCACCGGATCCACTGGCGAAGATGGCAGGAGCAGCAAAAAACGCCACAGACCCAAAAGAACAAATCCCTCGCCTAGTAGAAGGTTTGACGTGGTATCCTTGGACTGAACGAAGATCGACACGAGTGGAGACACAAGTTCATCAACCAGAGCAACAAATGAAGCATCTGAAGATGTGCGCAGGACTCGCAACAGTGCAGTCTTGTCATGGTCAGAGAAAGAACCGTCTTGAGCGAGCACCAAGCGACCCAGCAGATCCTGAGCATCCATCCATCGAGCAAAGGTTGAAGCAAAAGCTGACACCGTCGAGACGAACAGCTGCACAAGCAACGTGTTGGTCGAATCAACAACTACCTGAGCTGATTCCATCGACTCACGTTGTTGCAAATGAGCCTTGATCTTTGACATGCGAACTTCACGGACTTGAGTTTCAATCGTCGCGCAGTTGGACTCCAGAAGATTCACCTCGGCAATACTACGCAAAAGCACGGCGCTACTCGCAGCCTGGAAGACACGAGGAAGCCCGTGGACGACTACGCGATGTTCAGCTGCTTCGTTCTCCGCGTCAGCACGACCATATCCATGCTTCTTGTTTCTGATGTGCTTTCGCATCTTGTTCTGAGTGTCGAAAATCTCCATCGCGATACTTTCAGAGTCGTTGAAAGCATTCTGTCTCAAAAACTGGTGGAAGCCGTACAAGACACTGTGAAGATGGCTCTTGATCACGTCGACAAACTCGATTAGCTCGGTCTTGAACGTCTCACTAGCAACTTGCGAGAGCGACTCATCTGAGGACATAAAGCGATGGCCACACCACACGATGTCCTGGTATGCGTAAAACGTGGCTGGACTACGCGAGCCAAGAGCAATCAATACATCAATCACCGCCTCGACACGAGCCAGCACGTCTCGGATCTTGTGCACCAGATCTCGAACGTCCATCACAGAGGCTGATGGACTGAGCTGCACCAAGTTGACAATACGCACGAGCTCCGAAATGACTTGAACCTCTTGGCGAGCCAGTGCGTGTTCTTTCAGCGGCGTGAGCTGGAAATCGACCAGTTGCTCCATCAGCACCGCACTTTCCTTCATGTCGAAGAGCAAGATAGGAGCATCGCGTCCTACGCGACCAGCGATGTCATCTTCATTCTGGATGAAATCGATCAAATGCTGGTTCGCGCTGGTATCCTCAAGTTCGCTAAGATACAATGTCTTCTTCGAGATCAAAGTCGTCACCTTCGTGCGCTGTGCTTCCAGTCGTGCCAGCAAGACCTCAGGCAGCTTCAGAATCTCTTCGGCCATTTGAATCTGCGACTCGACAGCCTTCTCACCCGCATTCTGAGCGATCGCCTGGCGTTGCTGCTGCTTGGAGATGTACGAGAAGGCACATAGCGCATGGAGGATTTCCCGTCGACTTGTCGCATCAACGTAAAACAGAGCCGAAACGTCGAGCTGGCCACTCTTCATAGCAGCCTCCATAGAAACGACACCTCCGAACAACAAGGCAAGAACATCGACTTGCTGGTGTTGCTCTGTAGAATTCATCGGAAGAAGCGCGCCCATTCCAAGCTGCATGTGAGTCTTCGTGAGACGCTCAAGGAGATACCGCGCGTTCCAGAGCCCAGCACTGCGAGGAAGCAAAGCATGGCCACCGTGTTTCCACAGAACCGACTTGTCTGATCCACTCCCAACGATCTTGGCGATGGCATCATCGATTCGTTGGCGCATGTCAACGACACTGCCCCATTCATTAGAATGAGTAATGCTTGACGCGGCAGCAATTATGGCCAAATGCTCAAGCGATTTCTTCACATACTGCCAGTGGATCAAGAAGTGGGTCCAGTCGAATGCTCGGTCACGCATTTGCATAGAGAACTCATAGCGGTCACGCAGAAGTCGCTTCACAGCCTGAGCAACTTCGTCTTCACGCGGCAATTGGTTCATAGCACTTGTCATCCAAGTGTCAAACGACTCCAGAAGTGGGAACACCAAGAACACCAGGTCATTCGCGATGGTCGAGCGATCAGCGTGGTACTGATGCACTGCATACGACTGCTGGAGAATCGAGAATCCGGACAAGTCACCGTCAAAGGCTCGAGTCTTCTGTCGCTTAGGAGAGCGTTCACCAGACGATGAAGAGGAAAGAAGTGAATCGATCTGCTGGTATTGCTCTTCTTCGCAGAAGCGCAACCATTCGGTTCCATCCATCAACTCCAGACGTGTCTGCACACTGAGGATTTCATTCCACAATGCCTGAAGCTGCTCAGCCTGCATGCTGTCTTCAGCAACTCGCTTTGCGACCAACGTTTCCAGATGAGTAAACGCTGCAACGTTCGCGACCAAATACACTGGATATCCCACTGCGGGAGCAGAGTGACCAAGCTGACTTAGTAGTTTTGCCACAGTCGCACGCATCTCCTTCGCGACATTCACGTACATTTGACTCGTAAGCAACGATCGAAGGAATCGGAAGAGCAGGTATGCCGAAGCGTTACATGGTCCAGCATCTCCAGTCGTGAACTCCTTCATCATCGTCTCCATCAAGAACAACAAGCGCTCCTCAGTAATAATGCGCGAAGTGGTCGACGAGAGCACTTGGATAAGGCGGCGCAAAGCGAACGGTGCAAGAAGTACTGGGATTGTTGACCCACCGAAAGGGAAAAACTCAACAGACGTCAGATGCTTCTGAGCTGTCTTCAAGATCACCTCGGTTGCTCGCATCTCGCCCAACTCCGTCGAACACAGACGCTCAACAAAGCTAACCAAATCCAATTCCGACGCTGATTCAAGGTTGTCGTTCTTATTCTGCGCATCAGCCCCAAAACAACCCACAAGCAGGTCGTCGATGACATCAATCGTCGTTGCATCATCACTCTGAGTGGAGCCGTGGAGAAGATAATCGATGTAGACAAAATCGCGCTTGAGCATCACCAGCTCCGTGCGATGGCAGATGTCGAAAGACGAAGGCACAGTTACTGGTGACGATCCACGCTCCTTCTCTAAGGCACGTGTGAAAGATGCTTCAACGAGATCTTCATCACAACCAAGTTGAACCAATGTGTCTTCGCCGTAGACACTGACAAACGCTCGCTTGACAGCAAGCAAGACTGGTAAATCTCGCTGCATCTCGCGCATGGCCAACTGTGCCCAGTTCTCCAAGTGACGACGATTCAAACGCGCAGCTCTTGCACCCGCAGGGTGCTCGCGGACCTTGTTCATGATCGTGCGGTGCACATGCATGAAAGCACGAGACATCTCGAAWCCAGGAATACCGGCAGCCCCGGCGATAACAACAAGATCGCGAGGTTGCTCATCACATTCAAGCAACGTGATTTCAACACAACGGTTGCGCATAGCTCGCGAGACTTCACCAAACTGTGGGTCCATCGCGAGGAACAGGCGGAAGTTGCGGTGGGGTTTGATGACACGGAGCTTACCGTTAATGACACCACACTCGTTCACCAAGAGTTCACCGCCCGTTTCCATGAGTGAGTTGAGACGATCCAAAACTGACGAGCTACAAAAGTTGACGTTGTCAAGCAGGATCCACTCACCACGTTCCATCGCCTGTAGGAGTGTTCCATCGACCCATTCAAACGAAGATGCGATAGACGATGACGCACTCAAGCGGACAACTGCCTCAACACTTGCCTTCAACTCCTCCAGTGCCACCAGACGGTTATTCATGGCTGCTCCAAGCATACCGCAACTCTTCATCAATGCCGACAAGATATCGATCATGAGATCAACGACCACATTGTCGAGTTGGCCCTTCGTCAGTTGCTTCTTCTTGGTTGCCGATGAGCCGTTGGCGTCGTTGGATTTGTTCTCACTTGACTCCTGTTCGTGGCTCGCCAGTGTCCACCACAAATTGCTAACATGACGAGCTTGCTTGATCCATGCAACACGAGTAGTAGATGCAGAGGTTTCGTCTTCGCTGGCCTTTTGGACCATCGCTTGGAGAAGAGTTTCATATGTGTCGGAAATTTGTTCTCGAAGATCACGCAGCTTGCGGCCCAGATCAACCTGCTCGAAGCAACCCAGCAACTCCGTCGCATCCGTACCAGCGCTCATTCCAAGCTCATGCAACGTGTTTCCGGACAAAGCAGCCAACAGACGGACAGCTGATGTCTTTCCACTTCCAGGAGCTCCCACAAGCAGCGCAGGCCAATTGAGATTCACACAATGAACAAGAGCTTCCATTGGCTTCAACAGGAAATTGAACACAGGTGGCACCACACGACCGAGACGAAGCTGGTCTTGACGCGGCAAGAACGCACGACCAATCTGAACAAACGAATCCTCGATGCGAAGCGACACATTGTCCAGATTCGATGGTTTGACCTTGAAGAACTGCTCAAATCTACGAGCAACGAACTCACGATCATGCTGGGAACGCATTCGCTCAAGGTAGATGATATGGACGTAGTACTGAAGCGCTTCAAGCAATGCTTCTGGCTTGGCAGAGAATAACGCGTCATGCTGCTGCAAGAGCTCGCAGAATCGGAAAACATCACGCAAATTGAACTCCCACGGAGCTCCAAGTCGACCATACTTGCAATCCTCCATCGTATCCTTGTGAATCGCAGTGTTGAACGCAATCATACGTTCCAACACACTCTTTTCCTGACCACCAACCGCGTGACCTGGCATTGGTTCGTTCAGCGTTGGGTATATCGATGATGCAATGTGAATGAGATCGTCTTCTAGGAGTGTCTCCACGAACACACGAGTGAAACGATTCAGGAACGACTTTGGTAGACCCTTTCGACCACCTCCCTGGCGGAGTGGGTTCTGAGCAGCGAAGACACGGAACGTCGTTGGGCATTCAAACTCCTGGTCTAGCTCTGGAATGTAAACTGTGCCTCGATGGTCAAGACACGAGTTGAGCCCTTCGAGAACAGACTGAGATGCCAAGTTGAGCTCGTCCAAAAGAACCCAGTCACCAGCCTTAAGAGCTCGCAAAAACACACCATCACACCATTCGAACATTCCCTTGGACTCTCCGCTTGACTCATTGTTTCCATCTGAGGATGAACCCGCAGGAAGATCGGAACCGAACAAGTCGGAAATATCTGTCTGCTCAGACAAATTGATTCGAACAAGTCGATGGCCCGACGCCGCTGCCAAGGCACTGATAAGACTCGTCTTGCCGACACCAGGAGAGCCTTCAAGAATGATCGGACGGTTCACTTGCATAGCACGGAGCACTCGGTACAGGTTCGACATGGTCGTCGGTGCTTTGAGTGAGAACGAGGGCTCACGCTTAGCATCAGGTCCACGAGAAATCATGAACGGACTAATACCGAAGAGCTGGTGGTCTTCAGAATTGAGACCTGCGATCTTGTCGTCAATTGCTTGCTTGGTGGCATGCAAGGACTGCTCAACCTCTGCCTTCGCAGACACATCATCGTTTGGAACCAGCTCTAGAAGGTACTGGTACGCGGCGTCACGTGCTTTGAGAGCAGTGTGTAGTGCCTTGTCAGAACCAAGACCCAAACCATCCAACACCGAAAGCGCAGCACCTTGAACAAAAGCCGTCCAAGCGCTCACGCGAGAGCCTTCGTGTTGCTTCTTCATCACCGAGCAGATGAAGTTGATCCACGACAGAATATCACGAAGCGTAACCGCACCACAGCCAGCAATACCACCATTAGCTTCATTGAACTGCTTGACAAAGCTCAGCATCGGATCACACAGCTTCGCCAGGTCGGCTTGCATGGTGGATGGACCCCCTGCCAAGCGACTTGGAGAACCAACCAAACGATCACGGATGATCGTCGCAATGTCGTCCAGATCGGAGATGGCAGGAACCCAGATCTCGGTGAAACGATTGCGGAGTGCAGGAGATAACTCGCGTTTACCGAAATCACCACCTGGGTTCATCGTTGCCATGATTCGCCACTTGGAATGCGCCACGATCTCTTCGACCTGGTCTCCACCCTTCTCTGCAAGCAACAACGTTCGGGAAGGCTCGAGTACACTGTTGAGACGCTCAAGAACGGCGTCTTCAGCCAAGTTGACCTCATCCACAAGGATCAGATCGCCCTTCTTCATCGATTCGACCAATGGACCATCCGACCACTCGAAAATGGACTGGTAGCGGCGCTTAAGATGTGCAACATTGGTCATCGCACCCAGAACTTCCTCTTCCAAAGTACCATCAACCTCCTGCCTCTTTAAGACTTGAGACACACGCTCGTACGCAGCAAGAAGGTCTGATAGACTTAGATCAGCCCAATCCATACGCTCCTCAGAAGCGCCGTACGTCGAAAGGAACTCAACAAGAGCG
>NSDO01000270.1:0-69619 GCA_002286825.1 Lagenidium giganteum
CTTTGCGGCCCAGAGAGATCGCATTAACTTCTCAATCTACCAGCTACTGCGTACATCGGTGAGCGTGCAGAACAAACAGACACAGTCGTCGGAGGCGTCCTGGGCTGCCAGTGCGGTGGCCTAAGTACGACTGTCACTTGGTCTTTGTAACACACAAATTTGGCTCGGAATTCAGGTGTTACAAAGACCAAGAAGTGGGAAGCAGCATCCATGGAACCTTGAATTTCCACCCGGCGCAACCTCAACCCGCACACGTCACATCTCACACGTCACACGCCGAACCATCCACGCTTGGCTCGATTTCCCCGCTGTTACAAAGACCATTGAACACCCAAACACCCTGTCGAATCCAGTCAAACGCGGAAAAACCCGGGCACTTCACCACACGACCTTACATCCACAACATGTTGGGGGGGCGCAGCGTTTCTCATGGTTGGCACGCCACGAACCGAAGTCGATTGGAAGCTCTGTTCCAGCAAATGGGAGTCATGAACCCACCTTCGCGTCGCGCTTGCGAACACAGCCTTCCGCTGGAAGCCGGGATGGCACGTGCCATCTCGAGCACGTATCGGATACCCGGTCGGAGCAGAATGCTCGAGTCGGCACGAAGTTGCAGGACTAGAACCTCACGTCGGTGCTCGGGCCGCGTCCGAAGTCGGATGATGCGATGGAGCCGGAGCTCACGCAGGTGGTGAAGCCGTTGCTCGCACCGAAGCAGAATGTGCTGGAGCCGTTTCTCGCACATATGAAGAATGATGTTGCTCGCACCAAATTAGGCGTTGGTGCCGTCGCTCGCGCCTGGGCCTGATGCGCTGGAGTCGTTGCTCGCGCAGTCAGATGCTGCACTTGAGCCGTTGCTCGTGCCGAAGCCGGCGTTGGAGCCTATGCTCATCCCGTTGATTCTGGCCAGCCTTCCGCCTGTGTCAGAGTTGACCAAGCTGGAAGAGCAGCCGTACGAGGAGTTCCTCGACGACGTGAAGCGAGGCGATATCGCCGACGTAGTGCTTCTGCGGCCCGAAGCCGAAGCGCAGCGATGAGCGAATGGGAAGAGGTTTATCGCTATTGCGGGGCGGATGTAACCCATCGGTTTGCCCACACAGACTCGGACACTGAGTAGACGCGCGCACTAATTGGGCGCTTGGCGCCGTGGCGGACCTCTGGGACCCCAATATCAATACCACGCCTCATCATCATCACAGGTCGCTAACTCGCGTGCTGCAGCAACTGCGTGCCGGGTGGCGCGTACGCGGACTCGGTGTTTGTGCACTCGATGAGCTCGAGCGACGCTTGGGCGCGATTCAAGTTGGTGCGAAGAAGTCGCAGATGAAGGCCACGTGTCGGTCACTGTGCGTTGAATGATAATAGTGCCTAAACAGAATGAATGGACAGGCGCAGCAAGACTCCCGATTCAGATGCCGTGACGAATGACAAAGATCTCGATTCTCGATGCGTTGCAATACGAAAGGACAGCGTGTCATAGATACTAGTATAACCGATTGTGATCGAACGGACCGCGACGACAGTGTGCATAGCCGCAGCACCTCCAACACGCACATGCGGTTTGGCTGCTTTTGTTTCGATGGATGATTTATGAGTTCTTGGGCACGTTTGGTCCACTAGTTCAGAAGACCACGACAACGGTGACTAATGTGACCACAGAGTGGTCCCTCGGGGTTGGATCTCTGAGGTTGTACTGCTGTGCTGCTGCCAAGCCACCCATCGATTGGACTTCCACTCGAAGGTGATGAGGATCCGTGACGTACGCAGCCACACATGTGCTGCCCACAGATGCTTGTGCTCCAACCTTACTCGCAACAGCACGCTGCCCCAAATCTACGCGCGTGAACCCCTTGTCGGTCAATTCTTGCTGGAGACCTGCAGCAATAAGCGTGTTGTGCAAGGACGAATCTGCAGAGCTGGGCACCGCTGCCACGCCCTCGGCCCAGCACCATCCAGCCTCCCGATAAACGTTTTCACGCGTGGCTCCGACCGAGATCCGTCCTGGCACCCCGAACGACGTTTCCTTGTCCAAAGTCACAGACAGCAGTGCCGTGAATGAGCCAGCCAATAGCTGCTTCTTGAAAGAGACCACGTTGGCGACCATATCAAAGAGCGGCACGTTGTTTCCTGGGGCGGTCGGAACGCTTGGGAGTCCGGCAAGGGACGTGGTCATGTTGCGCAAAGCGCTCGCTGCTGTGTCGTCGTCGACCCATGGCTGGCTTGAAGGGTTGCCTTCGACGCGATCGATCGGCAGTGACAGATCGTGGTTTCCTGGTCGGCTGTCGGGGTACGTTAGTTGGCAGTACCAGATCTTGACGTCATTGTTATTCAGCACCACCGTTTGGCTCATCGCGTGTGGTGGTGCGGCAATACTTCTCGCCGATGTTCGTGTGCTCGCGTTGGCTTTTTAGGCGTGCTAAATGCAGTGAGGAGCTGCAGTGCACCGCCTGATGGTGCAACGAGTTATGGGATGTGCTACCGGTTCAGGCGTATTTTTTATATAAAGTTTTGGCTTTCAAATTCCCATAACCAAGTCAGACAGACCAAACATACTCGTCCCCGCTCCGTTGTTTGTTTGGGGCGCGCTCATGGGACCAATGAAACCTGTGGAGAGCGGATCTCTTGCTGGTCGAGTGCATGCTTCCATGGTGCATTTGCTGCGGTCAGGTCTTGATTCCAATGCTTCATCAGCTCAGTGCCTTGTGCTTTGGCAGCTCCGTTCTTGACAACATGGAAGGCGGGAGCCCACTGCCGCGATGCACGTAACCTATCCACGAGTTCCTGCGAGCAACGGTGTTGTCAGCATTGGACGTTGAAGAAGACTATTTGCCAGAATGAATACCGTCGTGTCCCGCAACAAGCTGGACAAGAAAATCTCGTCGTTTAGGCGTTGCGCCGCCTTCGCCGATTCTAGAAGGACCTTGAGCGCATCGACACGACCAGCACGGTGGAGCGTCGTACAACCACGCTGATACGGCGATGTTCCCTGCATCACAGGAGTTGAGCGACAATAGCCTTCCAGGCAACACAGCTGACAAATATACGGACCACAGATGACTCAGAGTCCTCAACAGTCGACGACAGAAGCGAAGGTAATTCATCTAGCAAGTTGTGCTGCATCAGCACGCACACAGAATGTGAGACTCTGACGAGCACTCGATCAGCAGTACACGATGACGGCGACAAACCTTGACACACAGATCGATTTTCTGTCGCAGGGATGACGTGCTGAGCGCCAGCGCTTGGGCAACGAACCCAAACGCTTCGAGCACGGAAGCAATCCACTCGCGGAGGTCGGGACTGAATGCTTCGGCAACTTTGACGGCGAGGTCAGCTTGGCCGATGGAAATGAGCAAGCAACACTGCAGCACCTTGTTCGACAGATCAACTAGATGAAGTGCCTGTGTTGGACCTGCAACCACCAATGCCTGGTTGCGCACTCCCAGAATGGTGTGCGCGCCAAGCGGCAGGAACTGCTGTCGCGGAAACTCGTACAGTTGCTGCTGGAAGTGCTTAACGTTGGGCTCTCCGAACATGTTGTGCGACGCGAGATCAAAGGTAAAGTACCGGGTCTTGCAGACCACGAAGCACTTGATCGTGTCGTCGGTCGTAACAAACAGCGTGTGATGGAACCACTTGATCGAGCATGCCGCCTGCGGAGTTGGGATCTCATGGAGGCAAGCGAACGCCTGCTCGTCCCCTCTGGAAACGCGATAGATCTTGATACACTGCGGGTACACAAGTGCACAGAATCGCTTGGTTGTCTGCTCCCAGGCCATGTTCAGGGGGCAGTCGACGGCGGTGCCCACTTTCTTGAGCTGTCCGTGCTGATGCCTGCTCGTCTGTTTTTCGAGGTTGTCCCAGTCGTAGAACTCGAGATACGTCTTCTTGATGTCAGTGGTGGCGTCAGTCGTGGGAGTCGACCCTGAGCTCGACAGCGCGGCTGCGGCCGTGACAGCGGCTGAGGTCGGCGTCGTGGCAAACACGTTGGACTCAGTGCGCTTGTTTCGAGCACTGGGACTGTCATGATGATCCCCACCAGGCTTCCCCGCTGCGTCCGAGCCAGTGAGTCCTTCGTCATCAGCCTCGTAGCGAACAATTCCTAGCAATGGGCCCGAAAAAATATGGAGCATGTGGTCGTCCGGTCCACAGTTATCGTCCACCAGCTCGACGTGTCCGTCCTTGGACACGTCATAGATAGCCAAACTCATCACCCGCGCCATGGCGTTGCGCAATCTTGCGCTTTCAGCACCGTCTTCGTTGTTTCCCTTAGAGCCTCCGAACATGAAGGCTCGGCGCTTCGGGGTCGGCACCGCTGAGGAAGTTGCACGCGTCAGGCGACGCGCATTCGGCTCTTGGGGCTAAGCAGTAGCCACAGAGTGAGACGCACTGGCAAAATTTTAATTCTTTCAGTGATTGCGTACCACTAAGAGGGCGAAGCGACTGCGTTGAGCGTGCCAGGCGACAGCGATTGCGTTGCCCGAGAACGCCATGTGGAAGTTGATCGACTTCTGATTTTTCAGCTCCGAGTCCATCTGCAAGATCTGTTGAATAGTTGTCAAAACCGTCAATGGACGCGGTTACTGGACTCAGCAAAAGCAAGATTCAACAAACCTCAACGTGAGTGCTTGCTGGTAGCAGAGCTGACAGAATTGTAGTGTGGACAGGATTGGTTTCTAGCGTCGGGATCCGCATCTTCTCGTTTGGGGCGTCCATTCCACTCTGTAGTTTATAATCCTCCTGCTTGGACGAGGTTTCTTCGTTGTAGAAGCGCACGACGACGCGACAAACACTGGGAAACGCCACAAGCGGTGCCTTTTCAGCACCACGCGTGACCATAATGGGCACAATGGACGGGAGACAGCTCAGCTGTAGCACCAACATGCCGTAGTTGGTCATGCAGCAGAAGTCGCTGGCGCTGTTGACGCTCGATGTGAGCGCAACAATTTTCAGTTTCTTCTGAACAAGCTAAGCCACGATAAATCATCCAAATTAGCAAGGCAACAAGAACGGGTGGTTGTCAACCTCATGGAGATGGCACCTGGCTGAAATGGTGGCGCACGTCCCTGGACTCGTACGAGCACGCCACTCCGAATTCGTGGAACGATGACGGCGTATTGTCTTTCCCCACAACTCGTCCCTTGCTCATGAGCTCTGACACCATCAGCTACAGAAGAAACCATCGTAACAAGTGACAAATGACCAGATCACTAGCTTTTGGCAACTCACAGTGGTGCCACTAGGTGCGATCGAGACCAACATGAACGCTGATTTGCGCGTGCTCGGTAGAACGATTGCTCCTTGTGCCTTTGCAGGCGGCAAGATACCAACAAGAGGCATGCTAAAAGCCTCAGCAAGTCAGTGTCTCGCTTTAAAGCAGCGTCAAACATCGATGCCACAAGACGTACGGCTTGTTCAGTCGAATCAGCGGTGCGACGTCGAAAAAGAAGCTCGTGCCGTCCTTGGACGTGCCTGACACGACTTCTTGAAGTGCATGGAACTTGAGCTCCATGAGGCTGTTGCCCGTATCGAACGCCTTGAAATAATCCTTGAGTTCCACATCATTAACCCGCACACACTCGCATCCGCTACCAATAGGCGACACTTTCCAGGCCACCACTTTGCCATCAAGCGTGGATCCAACCAGATGAGAAGAATCTCCGCCAGGGACCAGCACCAAGTGCTGGAGCTCTGTTTGGATGCACATATAAAACGAAACACGTGAGGATTCGACCGAGAACGTAAACATAATAGCAATATGTCACCTCGGGCGGACCCGGTGTCGACAGTCTCGACTGTGCGCCACAGCGATGGGCTCCAAATACGCAGTTTTCCGTCTTGGCAGCCGACGCCGATGAGTCCACCGGGCAGGATCTCAACGCTTGTCGGCATCTGACGCTGCAGATCGTCCGGGGAAATGCTACGAATCTGCGCATGCACAGGGGGGGCGGGGATCAAGAACAGACCCACAACATCATGCACGAGAGATTCCATGCACGTACGGCCGAGTTCTGATTGATGTCGCAAAGTACAACGTGAGTGGACGTGAGGATCACCAGCCATTCGTCGAAGCACGTGCGCTCGTGAGCTGTCTTGGTGGTCGATGCGATCGCTTCGTGGTCGTAGAACAGCATGCGGAGCGAAGACTGCTTACTGCGCAGTGGTCTCACATACGATGTTGTCGGCGAACCACTGCGCTGCAGCAGACTCCTGGACGTAGTGGTCGCAGTCGGCGTTGCTTGAGCAGCACCAGCACCAGCGCCGTCGTCGTCGTCATCGCCAGCCTCGGCATTCTCTTGACCCGTGGAGATTTCCAGCGAGAATTCGAGCACGATCTCTCTCGTCTCGTAGTTCCACACAGCGCCAAGTCCTTTCGCCTCGATGGTTGCGACCCACGGACGCACCGGGTGGAACGCCACTTCGACCCACTTGCACGGCTTCTTGTCGCTGAAGCCGTCCGCAGGCGCCAGATATGCCAGCACATCCACGCCCCCGAGGCTGCGCTGCAGGTCATAGATGGAATCCCGTGGAATCGTTGGTGTCATCGTGCGCTCTGTCATTGCTGTGGCTGCTGCGCTCATGATCGCTGCTTGGGTGTCTTCACGCCCAGACAGACCCGTCGATCTTCCATGCCGTACCTGGTTTTGCCGGTCGCGTCGTTTCGGACACCGGCCACGCAGCGGTTTAATCAACAATGCATTGGCTTGATACTGTAATTGAGGGCGCTGTGCAATTACGGCAGAGAAGGCTGCAAATCACGTCTCAGATCTGAGCCCATCGACCAGATGTGCAGGAACTGGCCAAGGTCAGAGTCGCCAAGCAGAGGCAGCACGGTGCGGTCAGAAGCGAGATGCTCAACAGCGCCAAGACGAGCGAGGTCGGTGTCATGGCGTCGTCCTAATGTCCTACATGTCTGATCTGCCTCGGCCTCCAGAGAACGTTGAGTGCACGGTGGGTGGCGCTATGGTGCTGCCGAGAATCACGCAAGACGCGAACGTGCTCTCGACGCAACGCTGGAAGGCGCTGGCTTGGCCGTGGCGGACTCGCGTGCTGGCTGTGTCCGTGCGCTGGCAGCGGCTGACAATCCCAATTGCTGTTCAAGGTGGTCAGTGACACAGGGTCGGACGAAGACGAAGGGGTCGAGTTCTGGCGCACCTTCCAGTGCGAAGGAGTCAAGCACATCCATCACATGTTGCTCGATGGTACGCTGCATCGCTCGTGGGTGGGTGTGGGTGCGATTGAAAGGCACTGATCAATTTCTGGATGAATATGATGTGCGCAATTTTTTCTTCAGGCTCTTCGCCGAGAGATGTGGCGTCCATCTTGCTGGCAAACCCACACGTAGACCCGCAAATGGTTGGTAAGGTACTAGGTGAGCCTGATGAGCTGTCGTTGAGCATCCTGCAAGAGTACGCCAACGGTGAGTGCAACGTATAGAGACTAAGCCCTTTCGCCTGCGCATTGGTTGATGGTGTCTTGTGTGTCCTAGCTTTCACATTTAAGGACTTCCCGTTCGACGTGGCGCTGCGTGTGTACTTGGGTCGCTTTGTGCTCCCTGGTGAAGCTCAGAAGATTGATCGCATTCTGCAAGCTTTTGCCAAGGCGTACTTCGCAGCCAATCCCAAGGACCCGACATGCACATCTGAAGACGCTGTCTACATGTTGGCGTTTTCAATCGTCCTGCTCAACACAGACGCGCACAACCCGCATCTGGCCAAGCGATTTAAAATGCGCAAGGAAGACTTTATTCGCAATCACCAACGACTGGTGGTGAATGGTGAGAAGATCCCAAGCGAGCCTCTCGGGCAATTGTACGATTCCTTCGCAACGTATCCTATTCAGCCGATCGCGCCCAAGCCACAGCGACGGCCGACAGACGAAGTTGAGCTCGTCTTCGCAGACGATTCGCTGGGTCTCGAAATTGAGACCTCGATTGATGGCCAAACGTGCCTTGTCAAGCGTTTTCGACCGCCTCCTACCGTGCAGTGGGGCAACCAGAAGCAATGCATTCTCACTGGCTGGGTTATTGTCGCCGTGGACTACGACTGCACCAGCATGCTTCCGTACTCGTTGACGCGGTATCTGCTCAAGACAGCGCCCCGGCCTATGTCGGTGCGGTTCTGTGAGCCAAGTATCTATTTCGCATCATTGTCGTGAGAATGAGCGTGCGCATGTCGTATTGTAGCATCATGTAAACCGTAACCTATTTGCTTCCTGCAATGGGAGCATCCTCAACAATCCACCGTCAGCTATCACTTGTCGCGCATCAAGAGTCCAACTGCGCCTTCGCTTGACTGGACCGATGCGCTTGCCTTTACCAGCTCAACTGATCTGTGGTCGCAGTCGTGGCCATCGGCCATGGCAACGCCGACGTGTTTGCCATCGCTGGATATTCTACATGAAGCACACGTTCCGCAAATGCATGACCCCCCAAAGGGACGCTGGCGTCATTCTGGTCGTGTGGTTCGCGCATGCCCGCTGACTGCGCCGCCCATTGAGGCATGTTTGGCACGTGCCTCCACTTATTTTGGGATGTTCCTTCTCGAGAAACCCTATGCCTGATAGAGATTGGCAGAGAGCAGTCTGTGATCAGCTGGGACCGGCTCCCAACTGGACCATCGGTTTCGCTGATTTGGGCGCGGGGTGAAAAGTCGCGGCGCATCAATCGTGCTCATTGGTGCCGCGACGCCATCAACCAGAACCACGCTGCGCGGCCCACTGGTTGTGCGCGTTGTGCCTGGAATCCGGCTGCTCGGAAGCTTCGTGGCTGTCTCTGCTCGAGCGTTCACCGAGTCTTCCGACGACCTGTCGCTGTCCCCCACCAGCATTGGCGTGGGGAGCAAGGGTCAAGTTGATTTGCATTCGCGGGCAGCGTGTGGCATTAAGCATTTGAGCACCAGCGACGTTCCATCACACAATAGCGTCGCGCGCAGATCAACTGCCCTCAGCAACATGGGAAACGTTAGCACTCTCGGTTGCTGTGGTGGACCGGATGCAGGTGTGTCGCTGGCTTATAGTCGCATTGGGGAATGATGCGGCATGCTGATGCGGGCGCGTGGGCAGATGCATTCGTGTCCGCGAAGTTCTATAGTAACGTCGAGAAACCGGAGAAGAGCTTCCTGGACGCGTGGCAGCGATCCTGGAGCAAATCATGGCGAGAGATTGTGGACGCCAGTCAAAGCACTACCAGCTCATCTAACAAGGGAGAGTCGGTTGAGGATCCTCTGCAGTGAGTGAGCCTGGATGGTGAGCCGTTGCCTCGTTGTGTGGTCTCAAGGCAAATGCTGTCGTGCTGCTTTGAAATAGGTGGGAGCTTCTTCGTGCATGCTCCTCCACTGGCAGCCGCCTTCTGAGCGACTTCTACAACTTGGTCCTTGAGCGCGACTACGACAGGTTCTTCCTAGATGAAGCCGGCAATCGCGTGACCGGGTGAGGATACCTTTCACGGTGATTGCTCGTTTTTCTCAGCATCTAACATGTGGGTGCGATGTCAGTGAATATCTCAATCGCATTGTGATTATCAATGACTATTTCAACCCAAATGCAACCCATCGTGACGACTCAGAAGCACAAGCTATGACATCAGAGAAGCAGACGTACACGGACCGACACTCAACGCTGTCAGCAGGATCTGAGGCAACAGCAGCGACTGTGAGTGCTCATGCCGATCCACAGTGTTTGCGTGGCATACTCACCACTGTCTCGTCGAATTAGGCAATGAGTGAAGAGTCTGACTACTGGTCATGCATGGAGGCAATGTTGGGGCAAGAGCAACTTGATAACGAGTGTCGCCACAGCCAGTCAGAGCATTCCTCGCCGCTACTGGACGACACTAGCCGAGCGATGTATCATCAGTCGCCACTGATTCTCTTCTCACCGGTCAAGACTGGCAAGTGGCGAACTCGACGCAAGTCGAAACAGCTGAGCTCGTCTTGGGACGGCCCTACCTCCATCGAAGACCCTCTGATGTCGAACCTGAAGCCATGGGAAGCTTCTGAGTCGCCCTCACATCGGCAGACCGCCGATCACTCTGCTCGCTCGCGCTTTCTTATGGCCGACCGAGTGCACCACATGCACGCAGTTGCACCGATGGTTGCAAGTTAAACCACGGGCACACGCGCCATGTGAATCGAGGACTCGACGCCACCAATGAAAGTGTCGGGTCCGTCCAGTAGGTGCTGCACCACCCGAGTGAAGCACAAAACCCTGCCAGTATTTAGCCAACCCAATCGGCACAGGCATGCCGCACTCCTACTCTCTCTTAGTAACCTAGTAATCCAACAGTGTCGTTCGAGTGATCGCGACTGATTGTTCCGAACTTGATTCGTTCTAGCGGATGTTCTCGAGTTGCTACCTGAACGATGCTGTGATGAGTCGATAAATCAACAGCGCAATACGTGTATTATAACTGGAGATTGATGATCTAGAGGTTAGTGGCGCTGGAGGCGCCCCAGAGCAGAGGGTAGCCTGCTTCTTCTAAACGCTTCTTGAGTTCCAAGCCGTGCTCATACGACGATGTTTCGACCACGCACTTGACGGCGACGTGCGAGACACTGGCATGCACCCAAGCACGTTCGTGGTAAATATCTTTGACGGAGACGCCACATTCCCAGAGCATGTTAGCCAACTGCGCAATGCCACCTGGGCGATCGCTGACCGTCGCGACGAATCGCACGAGACGGCCATCAGCAGCCAGACCACGCTCGATAACGCGGCCAAGCACTGGGATATCAATGTTACCACCGCAAAGCGGCAGCACAATGCGCTTGCCCTTGAGATCCGGCAACTTGTCATCGATCAAAGCAGCGAGCGAAGCAGCGCCGCCACCTTCGACGACCACCTTCTCTTGCTCCACAAGACGCAGCACACTCAACGCGATTGCGCGCTCAGAGACCGTCACGACACGGTCTACGCGATCCTTGGCAACCTGGAAGGCGTTCGAGCCCACACATGGCACCGCCAGACCATCAGCCAGCGTTGGAGAGGTTGGCACGTGGATTGGGTGGCCCGCTTCGAGCGCGCCCGAGAAGCTTGGACAAAGCTCTGGCTCCACACCAATGACTTGCACGTTCGGCGCAAGAGTCTTGACTGCCAATGCGATGCCAGCAATCAAGCCGCCGCCGCCAACAGGCACAATGATGGCGTCCACGTTTGGCACTTGGTTCAGAATTTCAATACCCATCGTTCCTGCGCCAGCGATGATATCTGGGTGATCGAAGCCGTTGATGTAGACAAGGTTCTACGCCAGCATGATCATAATCAGCCAAGATTCGTATAGAGAGCATGAGGGTCATGGTTTGCCTTACCTCGTCACGAGCAAATTCATCAGCCTTCTCACGAGCTTCCAAGATGTGCGAGCCGTGGAGGATCACGCGAGCACCCAAGTCTTGGCAGCTGGAGATCTTGGTCAGTGGAGCAATGTTAGGCATCACGCACGTGACTGGGATGCCCAGCGCCTTGCCGTGATAAGCGAGTGCGAGCGCGTGGTTGCCAGCAGACGCCGCGACGACACCGTTCTGCTTCTGTTCAGGCGTCAACTGCAGCAAAGTGTTGCGAGCACCACGCTCCTTGAAGCTAGTCAACCAGCGCAGACCCATGTCAGCATTCATTCACGCCATCGGGGGTGCCTTGCACGAAAGTGCGCACCTGCCCGTCATTTGACGGTAGTCCTTCTTCAAGTAGATCTCGTAGCCCATGGCGCGCGACAGCAATGGCGACAGCTTGCACGACGTCTGCTGGATACCATCACGGATGCGGTACGTGGCGCAACTCACATCTTCGAACGCGACAGGGTCTGCAGCAAGGGCACTCACTTAGCCATTGCACTGCTACAGGACGGCGCCAAAGAGAGAGTACATGTTGTGGTACCTTCCGAGTCATGGTGTGTCGAGAAGAAGCGGGTATTGGCAGTGGATGGAGCAGCGCGGCCAACCGAGAAGAGGGTGCGCTGGGCACGCACGGGGGTGGAGAGACGCTGGAGCAGAACGCGCACCATGATCGACGACGGAGTGGCGGTGAGCGGAGACGCTCGTTGGGGGTATCAACGACACACTGACGCTCGAAAGGTGTCACGCAAGTTGCAGTTGCGGCGGTGACCCACTCCCCCTCATCGGGCAACTCGTGTCCGATTGGTCGCAAAACTCCCTTGTAGTCTTTTTACGCCGCGTAATTACTGTTTGCGCATGATGGGTTTGTCGCATTTGCCGCACTTGAAGTGCAACTTGAGCCTGCAGCAAGCACCTGCCAGCCAAGCATCAAGCGTGAATGGGTCCCCATGCAGAGTGCAACGTGGTGAATGGTGGTGGTGTTTGCTTGTCTGCTCACATGGCTGCCAGTTTTATGGGAAGCCCGACAGAAATGAAGCATGCGTGGTCGATGGGAGAGTAAGGAGAGAATTGTATTGTATTTGCCACGAGCAGACTCGGCACAGGTCGAATTGTAAGGTGCATTTCTTCAAAAACGGTGATTTGTGTTCGTGTTGCTAGTCCGTCCATCACTCGAGATACTTGTGGACATGTGCACGGAGATCTTGCTCTTCCTGCGCCTCCCCCAATGGACAGCCGCGGCCGCCGAAATCGGATGGGATCTGGTCGCTGTCGATGATTTCCTCCAGCTCGCGCAGAATCGAACTTCCTTTCAACATGTGAATCTGCAGGGCGTAGAAGCGTTAAACGTCAAAGCAGACGAGCGCTGGAGGCACGGACATCACAGAACTTACCTTTTCACGTGTGACTGGATCGATGAGCGGCTTGACCAATCGCCAGACCATGCTGAACCAACCCGGGATGTTGATGATGAAAATGTGCGCGCTGCGCTCTGGGTAGTGGGCTCCAGTGAACGCCGACGCCCGCTTGATGAAGTCCATGACTTCTCCACCCAGGTCTGACATGCCGATACCAGACACATCCAAGACGGTCACGGATCGGGCAGAATCGTTTGGCTCAATCACCCGCCACAAATATTCTGTGATGTACATGTAGTGTTGAAGCAGATCTTCGATCGACAGCCCCTCCGCTTTGAGACCAGCGAGGTCAATCTTGCCCGCTCGCTCGTAATATACAGGGTTGCCTTTCTTCGCCCGTCCGTGGAAGTACTGTGGGTAGTACTTCTTGATTGTGTCGAACTTCGGATGAGGTTTCACCAGAATATGATCGATATCATTCTCTTTGCGCCACTCAAGTGTGTTGGCAAATCGCTGGCGGCCCTTCTCTTCGTCGCCTTTCTCTGCTGCGATGAATCGCTGCGAGAACGGCAATGGCCCACCACTGATGGCAGAAGCGCTTCCATCCACGCTACTTGGTGATTGACCGGTCATCTGCGTCGACGTCGGAGAGCCGAAGTTGTCGAGTGGCAAAGGCGCCACGTCTTGGTCGGACTCAATGACTTCGATCTTGTCGATGCGCATGAAGAAAATGAGATCATGACCTCGCTGACTTCCACCCTTCGGCGGATTCGAGTCTGGCCCAGGCAATCGCTTTGCTGCTTGCGACGAATATGCGCTGTTAACCACAAATACATGCCATCGGCGAATAATAGGTTGAGTGAGACATGGGATGTCAGCACGCGTCACGGCGGTGGACCAAAGCATGCTCACCAGAATACAAATTGGGCGATCTGTGAGACCGAGAGCACGCAGCCCAGCACGATAGTGATCTTCATAAGGCCCTCGAATGGAGCCGCGCAGTAGATTGACACCATGCAACTAAGCAAGAACAAACCACCCAGGGCGCCAGGAAACAACGTTGACATTGCCGAAGGACGAGGCTGACTTGATGAACGGACTTGGCCTGAGGCTTGAGGGAGCAGGACAACAGGCGGGGCACGAGTACACCGGACGGTAACTACGAAGGCAAGGCAATCAATGAGCCACAACACCTTCCACTTTGCACCCAGTTTAACGCACCGTAGATCTTCGACACAGTGACAATATTTGGCTGAATTTCCTTGCTACGTGGAGGGGTTGAGAGGACGAGCTCCTTTTCCGACGACAGCAACGCAGACAGGTCTGTGCCCAGCATGTGCTGCGGAATATGGACTTCTTCTCCGTCGCTCAACGCAATAATGCAGAAGTCCTTCTTTCCAAACGTGCCGAGCTCCAATTCTTTCCTCAGTTCAACGTGGCGTTTGATCAGACGCTCCTGGGATGTCTGTGGAGAGTAATCTGTCGTCGTGGCCATGCTCACCACCAACACCTTCGGAATCGACTAAAGGGCACGAGATCGGTTAGTGGTTCCATTCCTCGATGCAGCATTGACATTGAGAATATCGTCGCACCGCGTTGGACTTCGCAACAGGGGCCTCGGCTGGAGCCTGCTGTGGTTCCTCGTCGAAATTCCTGGGGTAGATGACGTCAGGCCACCACTTTCCATCTCCACTTTAGCGCAGATGGCTCGCACGTACGATGAAGCAGCAGCAATGTAGCCTTGTAATTGCTCCACTGGCCACGCCGGTGGATAATTGAGCGATTTGGCAATATGCACGGCGCGGTTGATTGCCGTCACCCAGCCTTGAGCAATCTCCATCGACTCTGCCCGGAGGAACATCAACAGCGATTTCCTCTTCTACACACCACAATTTCACGACAATTGTTGTCAGGATTGCACCAGGAGGTATCGCGACACTCGCACGTGGACGAGGTGCGGTGTTCATGCAGCCATGACGAACCGACACAATGGCGAAGAAATACGATGGAACGCCCGGTTCCACAGCGCCGTACGGAGCGTCTTCTGGCGGCACATACTTGGCCAACGCAATGTCATGCAGACCAGCCTGCGCACGACAACCGTGAGCGCATGGCGTCACACCCAGCACTCCATCGGCAAGGAGAGAAGAGCGAGGCCCACCTGACCGCGCTCCTTGCCGAACAACTCGTTCTCCTCCGTCTTGCGGTAATAGTGGAAGCTCCTGGTGGACAGGATAAACAAGCGCTTGGCCCAGCCACCACGCACGGCGCCATCGCGTCGCTTGTCAAGAAAGCCCGACGCCAGGATCCCCAAGTGCGTGCTCGGGAAGAGGCCCGGGAGCGACACCGTGCGGAAGTTCTGGAGCGATTTCTGCGAGAACGAGCCGGACGTGGAGCTCACGCGTGACAGGCGTGAGCGCGGGGACATGGACTGCAGCCCATGCTCGGACGCAGGCGTCGACGCGCTCATGAGAGTCCGTGCTCGGGTGAGCTCGGGATCCCGCCTTGGGCTTTGGCGCTCGCTGTCGGGAGGAGAGAAGGCGTTATGGGGCGTCGGTGATTGGCTAATTATCGTTCTGGACGAGCTCTGCGCGTGCGGATTGGTCAAAACATGTGGTTGACGATGTTACGCAACGGTGTTCACGGCGCTAATCATCACGCAAGCCTTCAATCAAGCACAGCTTGGTAATCACCCACTGCCCCCATCTGTGCCTCACTGCAGCACAGACTGGAAGCGCATTTGCGGGTGGTCAGATGGACGTGCTGTCGAGAAAATATGTTTGATGAATATTAAAAATGAATAGTATTATGTATTTTGTATTATTCGCTACTAATTCTGTGTTAGAACCGGTACGTATTAAACCTCACCCCTTTTAACACGGAATCAAACGAAGCTGGTTTGAAAATTTCTACCTATTTCCCCTTTCGCTGCCGGAACGTTGGTGTTGCCCCTCACTTGCTCCCTTTATAACGGGTTGCACTGCCATATATACACCCTTAATAGGTGTGCTTCCTTGGATCCAGACGGCTGTTTGCTCCCACCATCCACCTTCAATAAGCGGTAAGACAACCCCACAAACCTGGGCGAACGTGCGTGTTTGTGGACAGGTGCGAGGAACAGTCCCGACGACGGGCTGGTACCCTGCGTCTTCGCTGTGCGAGTGTGCGAGTGCGAGAACACCCCCACGGGTTATTCTGGATTTCCAGTCCCGAAGAACAAGCAAGTCACCAACAACAACTCCCCAACCACCATGGCGTGCGCTGAACCACGATTGACGGCCCTCAAGGTCGGCTACAAGGGCGAGATCCACCGCATCCGCATCGACTTGAGCGTCTTCAAGCTTGACGACCTCAGCAACTTGTTCTGCTCGACGTTCCAGCTTACGCCTGGCTCGTTCGTGATCCAGTACAAGGATGCAGAAGGTGATTGCCTGAACGTGTGCTCGGAGGCCGAGTATGTGGAGGCCTGCAGCGTGTTCTTGTCGAGCGCGGATGCCGTCAAGTCGCTCCGCTTTGTCGCCGTTCCACGCGCGCATGTGGCGTTCCAGGAGAACGTGGCTGATCCAATCCTCAAGGCCATCGAGAAGTTGGTCGAGACGTTGAATGCTGCCATGGATAAGGTGAAGCAGGAGGAATGGGCGCAGCGCGCGCAGAGTGCCGCGCAGTCGGGCATGGAGCGCACCAATGAAGCCTTCAAGGTCGCTGCCAATGACGCTCGCATGTCGTTCGTGGCTGCCAAGGAAACTATCCAGGAAATTCCATTTGACCAAGTGATGAAGGAGACTGCGGAGGGCATCAAGACGGCCGCGGAAGGACTCGGCGCGTTTGCCCAGGAGTTTGTGGACGAGATTCGCAACATGACGCAGCCTGCTCCTGCCACCCAGATCGAAGCTGCGGAACCAGCTGCTGCTGCGCCAGCCGAGGCAGCTGAGGCTGCTGTGGAGCCAGCCGAGGCAGCTGAGGCTGCTGTGGAGCCAGCTTCTGCCTCGAACTCGAGCGACAGCGAATGGGAAGAAGTTGCCGCTCAGACGCCAGCGCCAGTCGAGGAAACACCTGTGGTGGTTCCCGAGCCTGTGGTGTCGGAAGAAGAGAAGAAGTGGGCGGCGGAGCTGTCGCTTGTCCGCGATATCTTCCCAACCATGGAGACTGCTCGTGTGATTGAATCGCTCGAGCAGTGCAACGGCAATGTTGAAGTCGTGCTTAATGCGTTGATGGAAGAATTGTAAAGCAGCAGTTTGTCAACCGCACAGCTCGGTTGCTGACATAGGTTGGATTTTCATCATTCACACAATTGATTATTTAGCTTCTCCTCTACTGTTACCATTTTCTGTGATGGCCGGCGCAGCCACAAATCGCCCGAGACTTTCTCGATGACAAGTTGCCGTGTCGCTGGGCAATGGGTTGCCGTATATGTGTCCCACCGCTGCCATTGCCACAACTGGTTGTCACCACGCGTGGCCGGCGGTGGTGGTAGTGGGTTAGACTTTCTCGACGATGTAAAATTTCTGTTGCTCCATAGCCGGTTCTCTCATGAGGATCCATGAACAATCAGCGCCGCAGCCATTGAAATGGAAAATATTAACTCAAACTGAGTTTCTGAACGTGGAGAAAACTCGAGTTTATTCACAAATTGATCGAATGTCAAAACCGACCGAATAATCGTCGTCCTCACGAAGCTGTCGTGGCGGCGTTGCAGGCTGAGGTAAGTTCGGGTAATAATTGGTTTTCGCGGGGGACATGGCCACACCTTCTCGATGAATCTGCTCCACTGCGCGCTGCTTCTTCTTGGCTTCCACCAACTTCTTCATCACGCTGTCTCTGTTCCAAGCCTCAGTCAGCACACGCCGTCGTTCTTCACGCTCCATTTGTTGCTTTTGCTCCAACGCGTTCATTTCTCCGCGCAAACGCCGCAAGAACTGCTTGTCGTCAAGTAAGTTTCGCTGTCGATCATTGAGCCGTTCTTGTTCCTTCTGGTGCATTTGCTCCTGTAGCTGATCCTTCAAGAATTGCTTGCTTTTCAACAGATACTCTTTGTCATTATGACCGAGTCGTTCGAGTTCACTTTCTGAGTAGAACGAGCTTGCCGATGGATCGATATTGCGGTGCTCCTGTTTCTCAGCGATGCGCAATTGGCGCCGTTGCTCCATCTGGCTCAAAAGATGGCGCTGGAGGTCCTCAGCGCACAAACGACGCATTTTGTTCTCGAGCGCCACGGTCTCTATATCTCGCTTCTGCTGAAGTTGCTGATCAAATGCGTATTTTGCTTCACGATCAACTTCCTCGGCCAGATTGACAATGTGCCTTCGGAATGCCGACTCAATGACGGGGTTCTCTTTTAATGGCGAATGTTTGACATCATACATTTGCAGTTCTTCTTCCAGCGTCAAGTCAGAAGAAATCACGTTGTCTGGGTTGCTGCGGTGTGTTGGTAAGGCCTCTTGACCATCGGTTGGAAATGCAGGTCCTCCGTTTTCAAAGGCCTCACCACGATCCTTGTTGAAGTGGCGCCAATCATCCACGTCATTGAAATTGACCGTGTCTTCAGGAGGAATGTCAAAGTCTGTGAGGTTTCCGAGGACTGACGGAGGGCTGCTGATCATCGATCGCGTGATCTGGTCTTCAAGCGCACGAGGAAACTTGAGTGGATCAAAAATGACCGAGACACAGCGATTCTTGGCAATCAACCGCCCGAAGTTGAATGCGATTGACACGGCTCCACCCGTTGCGCTCACTTCTCCAATCTTTTGCAGCATATCACGAATGCCACTGAAGACGAGATCCTTCGTTAAGTTCTTGGAGAATTTGATGGCAATTTTCGTGAAGTTGATGTCTTCGAGAGATGCAAGCATTGGTGGAGCAATAGGTTTCTTCTGCTGTAACCCGTACGTTTTCAAGTACGTGTCGGAGAGGATGAACACTGGTCGCAATTTTGGCTGATTTCGTGAGTTGGTGCACGTTTCCCAGCTGATGGTTGCAAAGGTTGCTACATGCACTCCCTAGCATTTGCGAGGATATCAATGCTTGCATAATTCCTGAATAGCGCCAGCAGCATTAACACTTACCTTTCCTGCATCGAATCGCGAGTCGATCCAGTCATTAAAAGCACGCCAAATGTCTTCGAGAGTCTCACGCTTCTTGTCAGCGGCACACTTGGTGCGCGAGAGGCGTGAGCTGCAGTCATTGAAAAGCTGCTTGAGGGTGTACAGCGACATGACGATCGCTTACACGGAGGCGTCAACCACCAACGCTGCTCCGCACTTGCTTCCTTGCTTGCTTCGCTCACCGTGCTCTTCCAACACCGAGCGTAGAGGCTCCGCTCACCAACCTGGCCATCGACTGACAGAACTATCAATAACTCAAAAGCGATACAGTGTGGTTGTTGCTCGTCTTGCGTTCCAAGACTTTGCTACCTTATACCAATCCACGTATTCCTGTCCCGCCCTCAAGAGCACTTGGATCCGGGGTTCCAAAAACATGCTAAGTGGAGGGACGTAGGTGACCAGATGACAGTCAATTGGTGATGTCAGGACATTGATGTGAAGCAGCGCTTAGACTA
This sequence comes from Lagenidium giganteum, assembly GCA_002286825.1. Lineage (NCBI taxonomy): Eukaryota > Oomycota > Peronosporomycetes > Pythiales > Pythiaceae > Lagenidium > Lagenidium giganteum. Next base: position 19,239 of record NSDO01000270.1, read on the forward strand.
CGATAGTGGTGAGGGATGCGAAATCCAGCCCAGCGAACAAGTAGCCGTAATGGCGGCATGAATTAAATATCTAAACGCATGACAGTCTTCTCCACACGTATCCACTCGGATTGCATGCCCGATGCACCACGGCGTGTGGGCGGCAATCGTGCACACTCATGTGTCGAAATCCAAACAGTGCTTCGGTCACGCAGCCAGATTGAGTCGTCTCGACATCGCAATTTCTGAACACTCTTCGATCAGGCGGAATATCTTCTTTTCACTGCACCCTGCGTTCGCCAGCATGCTCACTCGTTCCAGAGGCTTGAACCAGCGAACCCGTCGACGGCGAGCACATCGAGGTCGAGGCCTTCGAACGCACGGGCGTGTCAGATCTCCATCGGCGTCAGGCTCAGCAGTCGAATCATCATCAAGGGCACTGAAGTCGTCCAAATGCGTGACTTCCTCGACTGCTGCACTCCAAACGTGCTTTGGCTTCCGAGCCAGGCCGATAGATGGCCCGCCGTACTTGGGGATCGCACTTCCACCCACACCTACGCCAAACTCGTACACGGTCACCGTCGACCATTGCACGCGCTTGCTGGTTTTGTGCGTCGGCATCTTCACGTCGTCCGTATGCGCTCTTCGTTGATCAAGCAATGCGGCCGCAGACTGTAAGTTGCTGGCTTGTTCTTCGATGCTGCCGGCGCTCTCTGAAGTGGGATGGCGCACTACCTCAGCATACGTGACGGTCAGGTCACCACTTCTCAATCAGCTGGCACAGTGACTGGGGGGCGCCAGGTTGGGCCGAGACGTCGTGGCGTCCAGTGCCACTGGATGCAGCGAAGAAACCCCAGCGACGCACTCATGCCGACCGCGTGTGCCATGCCCGTTGTTGTTATTTTCCACGGCCTTGACCCTGGCCTGGCCGCAGGTGCTTCTTTTTTTTGGCCCCATACAAACTCCGAGAGCAACCATGCTGTGTGAGCGGCGCCTCACTGCTCTGATCCATACTCCTTCGCCCATTCCTTGCATGACCCCAAAGGCGCCAGCACGCGCATCCGAGCGCACGCAGCCAACCCCTTCCCCGTCTTTCGCCCAATCGGGTCGTTTCGAGTTGCATGTGCGCATTATGATTGGCAGACGCTTCCGAAGGGCTCATGCTCGCTGTCGCATACAACTGCCTCTTCAAGAACAGCATGCAAGCCAAGGAGAAGTCCAGGTATTACGAGAGCGTAGGAACGAAAAGGTGGAGGTGGCGATGGAGGGGTACGGACGAGACCGCGCTAATAATGACGCGAAGGTGCGCGCAAGCAGTAGCAGGCATTGACGCTGTGGGTCGATGCTACTGCGTCGTTGCTCCAGCTCGGAATGGATCTTGCCCACCGATGCGGCGCAACAGTCGCATCAGTCGTCGGAAGACCAGAACTTGAGCCTTATAGCATCGGAGCCATCACAATTTATGAATTCGATCATGCAATTCCAGGTCGACACATGAAATCTCTCATATGTAGATGAATTCAACGGCGTTGGATTCGACACTAAACACAATGTCCGCCGATGGCCGAGCTTTGCCTCTGGATGGTCTCATGCGCTGTGCTGCACCATCGGGAATGATCAATGAGATTGTGCGGTTGTGCTCTTCAGGCGTCATCACGGACATGTCGGTGATGAAATAATCCGATCGAAGAGCTACGAAGTGGTCAATCACACACGCGGTGAGGTTGAAATCGTCCTGCGTGAAATTTTGCACGGGCTCATTGAAGTGCACGTGGACACGGAACGTAGCACGTCCAGCCAGCACAGGCAACGCGTGTTTGACACTTGAGCTGAGGCTGTCGCAAACAAGGATTGGACGAGGTCGCGAGATGTCTTCGTTCGAGAAGAGCAACTGCTTCAATGAGAGAAATATTGCACTATGCGCCCAGATCGAGTACTCACCGCCCAATAACGCGTGTACTTTCATGCTGTCCAATTCATCCTTTCTTCCATATCCGACGACATCAACTGGCCGAAAACCCTCGCATTTGACGTTTCTGGATAGATGGAGTTGTAAGTTGTTATATCCCGATGAAGGTCATAGGGGTGAGTGCATACCGATCAGCTCCGTGGTCGATGAACAGCCTGACTAGCTCGTATCGGCCGTAGAAGCTAGCTGTGTACAGCAGTGTGCGCTTGGTGTTGAAACGTGAGTTGATGTAGATTAATCTACAATCGCGAGATTTCGTTCTCCATACCTTGCCAGGACCCTGTGATGTACCATCAATCAATCCAGACGCTCACCTTCAAGGTGGTTGCTCAAGTACTTACAAAGAACTTGTGTTGATTTGGTGAAGCACGTAAAACATCACAGATCGGAACATGGTGAGAACAAGAAATGGAGCAACGCGTATCTCGGATACCTTCGTGAACAAAATATGTGGATGTTGCTTGATTGTTTTGAGGACGACATCAACGTGATTATCTCTGATCGCTTGAAACACAGTCTCGTGCAGTGCTTTGTCTTGCTCGACTGGCATAGGCGCTCCTGCTTCGAAGGGCCGTCCATGTGCGCGATTCCACCAAAGGAAGTGCTTTGCACACAACGGAGGTGTCCGAGCACCGCCTTTCTTCTTGCTCTTGGCGGCAGAAGTAAATGTAGCGTTGGAGGTCGTAGCGATCGATGTCGCCGACAGCAGCGACGACGACGACATGGCACACCAATGTGATCCGTCGCGTGAGCCAATGCGGTGCCCCTTCACAGCGATGCTGGTTGGGTTAACTGCCGCGCATAAAATCACCACCGCAAGCTAAACGCCATACATGGTTCTCGATGTCCCGGTACAAATGAAAGAGATTTGATGGATGCATCAAAATGATGCACGGAAAGGGAAGCACGAGACTGAGGGACTCGCCGTGAAAAATTAACAGGCAGTATGGTTGTGCGCAGAGGGAACAAATGCGATTGTCACACACCAGTTGGATATCCATCGAGAAATCCGCACTGGTAAACTTATTGCGTGCGGAGCTTACGTAGGATGAGCGGCAACGTGCACATGGAACACACATGGGGCATTGTGCACATGCTCCCATTGCTATCCGCATGCTGGTGCTTGTTCGAGTCTGCGTCGTGGTGAATCAAGCGCGTGCCACGACACTTGGGAGGGTATTCGTTCCCACAGTGTCGTGTTCCCACGTCGCCCCTCCTGTTCCAGGTACTCTACGCTGTGTCAGTTCATCCTGCCCGACTGAATCGAAAGGAATCACTTCCTTCCAAGAATCCATTGGAGTGATGGTCTGTCGGAGATGGGGGAAGGGTTTACTTGCCTCCCCCTCGCTGCCGCCAACGCTGGGTGGAGTAGACAGAGCGGTCAACCCAGAATTGCTGCAGCGCTGTTTGGAGTGTGAGTGATTCGGTGACTTGGGCGAGTCAACTGGCGGAGGCTGCGTGCACCCCACAGAAGCGGAACCCAACAGCGCCGTCGAGAACCCGCGCGTGTGTGGCGAAGGGATCAAGCAGCGTGTGCTTGCCAGAGCTCACAAGCGCTCATTCATTGGGTGCTGAATCAAGAGACCATACTCTCTGCGGGCGAGGACGAACAACAGTCGCCACCGCCACCTGGAACGTTAGTTCAGTTGAGGGGGAGGGAGAGAATTGCAATTTTAAGCGGCCGGGAGAGAGTCCATCAAGAAGGCAGTCCGTGCGGCCAACTCTCAATCGCGAAAGCAGTGTGCGTGGGTCCGACGATCTGAGTGCGGCCCGGCATTCGCGAGCAGAAGAGAGAACAGAAGAAGCAAAAGCAAGCCGATCGAGGCTCAGGTGCGCCGGTGGCATGATGAATCGCGGGTAGATCGATGGCGACTGAGCAATGGTGTATATGCTTGCAGTTGCGAAGGGCTCAACCTTTAACAGGGTGCTGGGTGGCCCGCAGTTGGTGAGCGCCCGGAAGGAAGTAAGGGTACCGGCACGCGTCTACAGGCGGGTGTCAAGGCTCGGGTTTCTTTCGTGCGTCATCACACAGGTGACCCCAAATGTCGTCAGCGTATCGGCAATACGGCGACTATGGCAATCCGCGCGAGTCGATGATCAACAATGCTTACAAGCTGTACGAGAACAAGCTGCTGGAGGGCACGCAACAAGGCGGGCGCAGTGGCAATGGCTACTATCGCGCCAGCGACAGTTTTGCCAGCACGGACAGCTCAAGCACGACGATGACAACTGGAGACAATGCGATGGTGCCTTCCTTCGAGAGCATGAACCCGCTTGCCAAGGTCGGCCATCACAACGATAAGCGCTGGCAGCCCGTGCCGGACCTGTACCATTCGAAGGAATCGCTGGCGCTGCGTGCTGCCGTGGGCAAGGTCCTCAAGAAGGTGCACGAGGAGACGTCGCCAGCGGAGCTGGAAGTGCGTGCGAACACGCCCGAATTTAAGGTCGTGGAGAACGATTGGGTCGCGCACAATGCCAACAACCAGTTCGCGCTCATTACGCCGCTCAAGACCGTGGCGCGCTTGCCGCTGAATCTCCTCATCACGGAGACGGCGCCAGTGCAGCAAGTGCAGTCCACGACCATTAGTGGCTACCTGCGCAAGCGTGGTGAGAAGAACCGCTCGTTCAAGCGTCGCTACATGGAGCTCGTCGGCACAGTCTTGACTTATTACAAGAAGAAGCCTGAGAAGAATGGAGTGACGTTGTCGCCGGAAGAGAAGAAGTCGTATGCGCGTGGCTCGATTGATCTCGATCGGGTGTCGTCCATGCAGCCGATGGAGGTCAAAGGCGAGCCGTATGGCGTGCACCTGGTCACCACAGCGCGAACATGGGCAATTGCAGCGGAAAATGAACAGGACTACACGACGTGGCTCAAGGCATTGTGCAACGTCGTCAAGTTCTCGGCGATCCACGTTACGTACAAGCGCATGTTCCTGCTGCACGAAGTCAGCGCACAAGCTATCACGGATGTGCGCATGGTCATTGCTACGGGCGACACTGTGGGTGAGATTGTGGAGCACATATTCAACTGCTACAAGCAGGCGCTTGACGCTGCGCCGCTGCGGCCGTATGATCCGAGCAAGTACGTGTTGAAGATTACGGGCTATCGTGATTTCCTGATTGATCGGTTCCGTGTCATGAACGAGTACATGCACATTCGCGAGTGCTTGCTGACAAAGAAGACCCTGCGACTCACGCTTGTGCACGAATCAGTTATCCAGGAGACTGCGATGCGAAGCTTGAGCATCCGCACTGATCTTCCGATGGCTAGTGCCTTCTCGAACCAGCTAGCCGACTGCTGGGACGGCGACCGTCATGGCTCGTTCAACATGACGACAATGAGCGACGACTGGGACCGCAATTCGGTGATGTCCGACAAAGCCAGCTCGGCCGTTCCTAGCGGCATCGTGCACGAACCATTCCGCATTCGCATTGGTCGCGTCATCAACATCCCTCGGACAACCAGCGTGTTGAAGAGAACCAGCGAGGAAGCAACGGTTGAGTTTAAGCCGCTGACGAGCTCCAGCGTGCTCGTTCGCATCGAGTTGTATGATGGTGGCCAGTTGCTCGAGTCGGCGCAGTTGGACACGACTGATGTGCGCTTGAAGGCCCAACGTGATGACAACCTGTACGCGGAGTGGCCAGAGCCAAAGTGGCACACGTTCAACCTTGACGTCTGCGACATCACTCGCTCTACACGTGTCCAGTTGGTCGTCTACGGTGTGAAGCGTGTGATCGGCTCCGCTGTCAACGACAATGAACTGGAGAAGATGCTGGTGACCGGTGTCAACATTTTCGAGGTGGATGGCAACTTGGTGCAGGGCCAGATGTGCGTGCAGATGTACAACAACCTGCACTCGTGCAAGCAAGGACCCGTGCCGCACATTGTGTTGCCGTCGGAACCGATCATTCAGGTCGAGTTTAGCCGCTACTCGGGCGCCGTCAAGTTCGACTGGAGTGGCAGCGAGTCGTCGGCTCAGCTGGGCGACCGCTTCTCGCGTCGCACGATGATTGGCAGCCGCGCAACAATGCTTCGCAAAGAAGGATGGCTCCACAAGGTCGGATTCTCGAAGTGGACTCGCTGGCGTCGCCGATGGTTCGTTTGCGACCAGAACACTGGAACGCTGAGCTACGCCGACGATGAGGCTGCCCCACGCAAGTTGATTCCGCTCAAGAACTGCTCCGTGACCGTCGCTGATGACATGAACGAGAAGTACACCACGGCGCCAGTCAACATGGGTACGCGGAAGGAGCGTCAGACGTGGTGTTTCAAGGTGCGTCCTCAGAACTCGTCGCGCGACTACATCATCTCCGCGGAAACGAAGCAAGAGCGTGAGGAATGGATGCTGGCGATTCACACTGTGTCCAAATCAGATGGGTATGCGGACAATGCCGACTGCATGCGTGAAGCGATGGTTCTGAAGCACACGTCGATTGCGGAAGAAACCCCTGACAACAACGCTGACGAAGCTGAAGGTCGCAACATCTTGGAAAGCTTTGCCATGGAGATGCGTCGGGACTCGTTGGCGCGAAGCAGTGACAGCTCGCAGCAGCAACGTCAGGACACAATCATCTCGGACCTGCGCCGTGTGATCTTGATGGATCCGCTGTATCGACTCAGCCCGTACCAGAAAGCGCAGATGTGGGCTCATCGCGAAGAGTTCATCAATATCCCGGCTGCGCTGCCTCGTGTTCTTTCGTGCGTGCATTGGAACGACAAGGAAGAAGTCGAGGAGGCGTTAGAATTGTTGCCGCGCTGGTCAGTTCCAGAACACACGGCTGCGTACATTGAGTTGCTGGATGGCGAGTTCGCGAACGAGGGCGTTCGTCGATTTGCTGTGGACAAGTTGTCCCAGATGGCCGACACTACGTTCAGCTACTTCCTGCCTCAGCTTGTGCAGGCGCTCAAGTTCGAGAATCATCACGTGTCGCCATTAAGCATCCACCTGATTGAGCGTGCTATCAAGAACCCGAACCAAATTGGTTTCGATTTGTTCTGGAGCATGAAGGTCGAGTCCCACAACCCACAGAACCGCGAGCGCTACGGCACACTGCTCAACGCGTACTTGGACGTCTGCAGTCACAAGATGCGTGCCATCCTGAAGCTCCAGGACAAGTTGTTTTCGGCTGACGGCATGTTCGAGCGCATTTGTCAAAGCGTGAAGAGCAAGAAGCGTGAAGGCTCGGACGAGATGAAGCGTGTGATGCGCGAAGGTCTTGAGGCTCTCAACGAGATCTTGCCGAGCTCTTTCCAGTTGCCAATCGACCCTCGTATCGAGGTTGGAAAGATCATCGTCAACAAGTGTCGTGTCATGGATTCCGCGAAGAAGCCGCTCTGGTTGGTGTTCGAGAACGCCGAAGAAGGTGGTGATCCGGTCACTGTGATCTTCAAGGCTGGTGATGATGTCCGTCAGGATTGCCTGACGCTGCAGCTGATCCGCTTGATGGATGAAATGTGGCGTGACGAAGGCCTCGACCTCGCGATGGAGCCATACAAATGTGTGGCCACCTCACCGATGACGGGCATTTTGCAGGTCGTGCCGAACTCGGTCACGACTGCTGACGTGCACAAGCGTGTCGGCATCCTGGGTGCGTTCAAGGACCCAAGTTTCTCGGAGTGGATTCGTGCCAACAATCCAGATCGCAAGAGCCACAAGAATGCGGTGGACCTCTTTAGCCGATCTTGTGCGGGTTACTGTGTGGCCACGTGCGTGCTGGGCATTGGTGATCGTCACAACGACAACATCATGATTAGCTCGAGTGGCCGATACTTCCACATCGATTTTGGTCATTTCTTGGGCCACTTCAAGTACCAGCTGGGTGTCAAGCGCGAGCGCACGCCGTTCGTGTTCACCAAGGAAATGGCACACGTGCTGGGAGGCACCGAGTCGAAGGAGTTCGCTCAGTTTGTGGAATCGTGCTGCACGGCATACACGGTCGTGCGCAAGCACATGCACTTGCTTGTGTCGCTGCTGCTCTTGATGGTGCCGGCCGATATGCCTGAACTCACTGGACGCGACGACATCAACCACTTGGTCCAGACGATGGCGCCCGAGCTGAACGAGGAACAGGCCCGCGAGAGCTTTGTGCACGCGATCCACTTCTGCCTTGACAGTCGATTCAAGCGCATTGACAACACGATCCATATCTTGGCGCACTTGTTGTCGTAAACTAGCGGCAACGCTGGGAACGAATGCGTGGAGAGAGGAAGACAGCAATAGAAGACAGAAGGCCCGAACGGAGTTGTGCATGTGGCCAACACTTCCGTCAGCAGCAGAAGTTTATAAAGTGCGCACCCGTGTGGTTAACTTATTTGTTTTAGAACAGAGATCCCTTGAAGCAAGCGCGCGGCTCCGGCATCGCGGGGACGCGGTCGCTTCAGCCCGACAACCCGAATGCCCGGAAGTTCGCACGCTGCCTTAATGGCAAGCGCTAGGCTTCGCGCACAGGTTGATCGTTCTTTGATTCTGTACGTGTCGGGAGCCATTTAAGACGAGAATTACTTTTTCAGCTTATAATAATTCCATTGAGCACTGCTGTTGTCGAATTCACGCGTGAGCATGCACAATGGAGATCTGGAGTTTGAGGTCGACAGTGTGATATTTAGAGTTATATTGTAGAACGATGGGGATTGCTTTGAGTGGTCTATCGACGGAAGCGCGGGTTCCGTCCTGGGTTGGCAAGCTTGAGGTCGCCGACACCGCGCTTTTTCCGTCTGGCATCGTTGCCTCCGCCATTGGCAGCGTCTGCTTGCTGGCGACGCTTGTCGCTGGCTGGGATGAACGACATCTCGCGGATGTAGCCGCCACCTTCCTTTTCTTCCTTCTTGTACTTGCTCTTTTCCTGTTCCTTTTGCTTCTCGAGCTTGAGACGTTCGGCCAGTGGCAACTTGGCCAGCATCTTCTTCTGCTTCTGCTGCACGCGGTCCTGCTTCGAGCCAAACTCCATGAGATCGTCCACGCGTTCGCCAGTAGCGATCTCGTAAAACTTTGGCTTGCGCTTGGCTGCATCGGCCTTGGCCGCTGGCGTGGAACGCGCTGGCATCGCGTCTTCTTCGTCCGACGATTCGTCGCTTGGACGGCCTTCCACTTCGCTCTCTTCGTCGTCGGACACGCGTGCAAAGCGGTCTTCGCCGTCGTTGCCATCATCGTCATCGTCGTCGTCGGTGCCTGCATCACTGTCCATGTCTTCCTGCTTGCGCTTCTGGTTCTTCGAGTTGGCAGCGTTAGGATGCAGCATCTTGTACGTCTCGCTCTCCTCATCCACTTCGAAGTCCTTGGACGTGAACATGCTCGCGAAACGTTCATCGCCAAGTGGGTTGCTAAGCAGGTCAGCGCTAGGCTCAGCCGTGTCGTCCTGGTCGTCGGCATCGCCAGTCTTCTGCTTCTTCTTCTGGTCTGTGCGCAGCAGACGCTCGGCCGTGGCGCGGTTAATCTTGGGCAAACGACGCTGGATCGTGATGCGGTTGGCGTGCTTCTCTTCCAGCTTGGCCTGAATGCGCTCCTTGCGGTACTTGTCATACGCGAACGGCTCGGCAATGGCCTTCACCTTGGCGTACAAACGCGCGTCCATGAAGAAACCGTGCATGTATGCCTTGAGCAGCGGCGTGCCGATGAGGTGCTCCAGCCCGAACGACATGATCTCTTTGCGCGTCACGAACTTGTAGTCGTCGTACACGGTCGTCTGTGCTTCCTCCTCCAGTTCCTCCGTCAGCGAGTCGAGGAACGAGCACCACTTTGGCGCAATCCCAAGCTCTGGAATGTAATACGCCATCACGCGCTCCTGTTCACCGGCCACCATGAGCACGCCCGACTTGCCCTGCGTGCCATCGACAACGCACACGTCGCGGATCTCAGCGGGCGTCTCGACGCTCGTGAACACGTCGCCTGTGTGCTTATCCCAGATCTTGATGGCCTTGGCGTCGCTCGACAGCACCTTCTTGGCGTAGTCGTGGAACTTGAGGTCGATGATCGGCAGTCCGTACTGATGCGTCTTGTGCAGCAGCGGCCGCGACGAGCGCAGATCGTAGAGCAGGCACTCGCCGTTGGATGTGCCCACGGCGAACGTCAGGCCGTCATCGTCAAACTCGAGCGCACTCACCTGGACGTCCGAGTCGGGCTTGGTGATCGTGTCGAGCAGCCCGACGCGCTGCTGGCTACGAGTATCCCAGCACTCGACCGTGCCGTTGTCACAACCAACGCCGAGCAACTGATGGATCGGGTTGAGACGCACAACGTTGGCGGCCGTGGCCGCGATCTCGAGCGGCGCGTAGAAGCGGCCTTGGTCCAAGTTGACGCGGTACACCTCCGGGCTCGACGCCGCCACGTACAACTCGCAATTCTCGCGGTGGTAGACCATGTCGCGACCAAACTTGGGGATGCGGAGGCCGTAGTGCACGCCGTACGGCGCGTGGAACGTGATGGTGCGGTCCGACTGCAGGAACACGAGCTTGCCGTAGTCGGGCGACAGCACGTCGAACTGCACGACCTCGGCGTCCAGGCGGCGCTCGAACTTCATGCTGAGGTCGCGCACGTCATAGACCTTGACGGTCGGCGGGTACATGCCCGTGGCCACGACGTAGTTGCCATCGGGCGACATCTTGACACGCTGCGAGCCCGACGCAAAGTGAAAGTCTTGGAGCAGCTCCACGCGGCGCCGGTAGTCCTCGTCCTTGGACAGCGCCTTCTTGGTCTTCTCCTGGATCCATTGCGGCAGCGTCTTGCCCGACGCGAGGTTGTAGATCTTCACGCCATTGAGCGACGACGCAGCCAACGACGCCATGGTCACCACGGTCTGATTGACACGAGGGTCAATGCCAATGCCAATGCTGGTGGCGCTACTCCAAAACAACTGCTGACGGTTGGGGCTCGTATCCAGTCAAGGGCACACCCGATTTTCAACCAATCATAGCATGTTAATACGTGATGGAGAGGGTAAGTTAACAGCGGCAACAAGATGCCCAACACTCTGACGGGTATATTTGCTGCAAAATGGGGGGGGGGGGGGGTTATTAACTTGACTGGGGTCCTATCGGTCTAACTATCAGAGTTACTATGGATACCACACTGAACGACTGACTGGGGTATCTCTGGCGAAGTGGTGGTGCGTGGCTACTGGTGTGGGATCTCGTTTGGATTGCATGGTGGTTGGTGGAACTCGGTTGAGTTGGTCATTTCCACGGATTCGCGTCGTTTGATCTCTTCAGCCATTCGCGAGAGCTGCCGGGGGAGGCTTTCAGGAGACCACTCACTTCCTCGCCGGGCATTCGCCTTCTTGGCCAACGCCATGCCAGTGATGAACGACAACCGTGGTTCCTTGACCGTCAGCTTGTGATCGGCCATCGCATGGAACGTCTGAGCTTTGGAGAGCGCAGCTTCAACGTTTTCGCGCTGTTTCTTCGTCAAGGTGAAAAATTCGTCCTCAATGAGCACAGCAGCAAGTTGGCTGAGAAAGTAGGAGCTCACAGCTGGAGATACATGCTCCAACGTCCTGTGAATGGTGGATTGCGATGAGAAACGTTGCTAACTCAGCGATTTGGATGATCACTCACCGAAAGTCTTGGTTGCTGAGCGAGTACAAGATGCACTTGGGTGAGATTGCTGTGACACTGGCCATCGTGCGATAGATCTCGTCTGATGGTGCAATGAGCGAATATTGCTCGAATACAGCACTTTCGCCAATTACGCGCCCTTGGCCGGTGTGAGAATTGACGAGATCACATTCGCCCTCTACCAGGAAAAACATCTCGATGCCTGGCCCACCACTACGACAAACTTTCTCGGTGCGCGTGATACACATTGGCTTGAGCAAGAAGAGCGCATACGACACGAAGCCTTTAAAGGAATCTTCCATGACGGTGATCAATGGGATTGCGAATAGCGTTTCAGCCGCCACGAGACGAGCTGTATCAAAACGTAGACTAGGACTCATCTTGTCAAAAATCTGAGCAAACATTCGTTAGGAACTCGATGATGACCTCTCAAAGTTTGGAATTGGAGCAGCATACCTTTTTCTCTGGAAAAAGACTGGTCACCGTGTAAAAATGCTGATAATGCTGCTCCCACAATCAACTAAGGCTTCAGATAATAATCCATCACAAGGCTCGCTCAGAACTCACCGTCTTGATGTTCATTCGAATGCGAGTACCAACAGCGACGTCGCGAAGGTAATCCTTCATTTCTGTCATCAGGATCTTGTACTCGCGCTCGCTTGGATTCAGGTTTCGGATGAGTGCGATCACGGACGTGAGGATATAACCGAAGAGAGTCGAGTGGACAACAATAAGAAAAATGACCAGGCCTGTCTCGTAGGGAGAATAGATGCTTGGCTTGACGTCTCCGTATCCAACTGTTGTCAGGGTTGTAAACGCCCAATACATGGATGCGACATAGCGCTCATCCAGAGGCACGATGTCAGTGCAATTCCAAATTGGCGAGTAATTTGGGTAGAAGACTTCGGTACACCAGTTGGGGGTGCCCGAATTCTCGCTTTGCAACATGGCAGCATGAAACAAACACGCGTTCCAGTGGCAAAAAAGTCCCATCAGCAAAAGCAATCGCATGAATCGCTCTGTCGATGGACTCCACTGCAATCCAACAACGTTGATTCAGTAAACAAAGAACCTTGCTTGTGAGGCAATCACCAACCTGCACGATTTCTCGAATGCGACCGAAAATACGACTCAGTTTGATAAGTCTCACCAGCTTCAGCAATCTTGCAATACGTGCAAGTCGCAGTAGCTTTGTTGGCACGAAGGAGACATTTGAAGATCCTGCCGTAGCCATGGCGATCCAGCTGCAAGTCGAGCCCAACAATTAGAAACAGGTTCATATCGTCAGAAAAGTGAGAGTGAGCGCGACTTACCCAGCGATTTCATCGAATGGAATTGTGGATAGCACATCCAGCACAAACCATCCTTTAAGGTACCGCCACATGATTGCTCGTTTGTCATATATGAGAATCTTCTCGTCATTGTAGAATGCTGTGCGGAAGTTGAACACGATGTCCACCATAAACAAACCGTCGATGAAAAGCTCGAGATACAAGAACCCATCTTGGGCGTCCACTTGAAATCCCAAGCGAAACGGAACCACGACAATCGAATACAGAATGAGTATCCCAACAACAAACTGCCAGCCCATCAGGAACGATCCATGCGGATGCCACAAGTACGTCCCTTTCAGTAGAACGAGCTCAGAGAGAACGTTATGGCGCGGTTTGGCGATCGGGGAGTCGCGGATTTTTGCAAGAATTGCGTCTAAACTGTGGTCGTCAGTGGTTGTCTGGTGCTCGATCATCGCACGCAGACTCTTTTCGTGTCGATCTCGACTTGTCATAATATGTGGTTGTTTCGTCCCACCTTCGGAATCCGCATTTTCCGAACCATTTTCGTCATCAACACCATCAACTTCTTCCAGTGCATCAATATTCGGGGAATCACGACCAATCCGATTTGTCTTAATGTTGGGCATGACAATCGCACGCATATTGCCCGAGGAATTGTTACGCACGATTCGCTTGTCGCGACCATCCAGATCCTCGTAATCCATTCCGCGTAATCGAAAGTGAGCGTTTGCAGTGACTTTCGGCGTATTAGGAGGCTCAGACGATAGTGCCTTCAAGGCGACTTTGCCATGACTTCCTGACTGGATTAGGTCATCGGAGGTGATAGTAGAATCATTCTCAATGGAATTGACTGTCGTCAAATTTTGAAGGTTCAATTTCGGGGGTCTTGCCATCTGAACCACTTCTGAGTGCTCTTCGTCTTCGATGTGTGGCAGAGATTGTCGGTATGCGTTATTGCTAGGGAGTGGTGAATGGCTGACGGACGACTGGGAGGAATCAAATTCACTGTGCTCGCTGTCTTCGTATGGAGTTATTCGATTCGCCGCTCGAGGTGGCTTCATGCTTTGGCGCATGTTTTTCTTTGCCAACGCTGTTGATCGCATCATTTTCGATTGAAGCTCTTCATCCTCGAATAGTGCTTGTGCAGAGTCCAGAGCATCATCTCGATCATGATCGGCACGTCGCCTCATTTTTTTGGAAGCGGCAGTCGCAGCGTCTTTGAAATGCTTGGCGACTTCTGGCCATTGCCTACCTGCTCACAATGCGACTATGATCAGCCAGTGTTTGTGCACTCCGCACTGATCGGTTGGTAGACGTACTCATCTTGTTAATTGCCCCTCGAGACAGAAAGGTTAGCTCGCAATATGACTTGGCGACAGCAGAACAAATCCGCACGCCGTTGCCGTGGTCATGGTCGTACACCTCCAGCTGCACAGAGATCCCATTAGCGCTTGATGAGGCACCAGCAACGATCGTGCAGCGTTCGAACCTCGCCGAAGTGTTCACCAACACTGAAGGTGGCCAGCCGTTGCTCGTTCTTCGTGTTTGGGTAGGCTTTGGTGAGGTAAATCTTGCCCTTGAGCAGAAAAAACACGTGTGCTGCGATCTCATGCTGCACATACACAAAATCCTCGCGTGCGCACGCAAACGGCTGCATGTCGATGACAAGGTCGCTCACGAGGCTCTCATGGCATTCCTGAAGGTATTTGATACCGCTCACAAGCTTTTCGTGCAGGTGGTGGATCTATGTATCATGAGAGTAGCATCGAAAGTAGCAGCGAGGTGAGTGTCTCCTCTGGTTGGATGGGGGTACGGAGTATACGTTCATGGGAGATTTGATCCTCGTACCATTTCGTTGCGCATCGCACTGGGTAAGCGATACAAAATCTTTCTCTCCTTGAACACCGATCGGTTCTGATAGTAATACTCGAAGTGTTCGCGGATGCGCTTGCTCATTGGAGAGGGTATCTGGCGCGAGATGATGTACTCCTTAATGGTGGTCATACGCTCTTCATATAGTGCAGCTGCCACATCCAAATTGGCTACGAGCGATGAGATCGTGCCGATAACGTAGCCAAAGAACGACACGCCGATGGCCATGATCCCAATGTTGACGATACGTTCAACTATGTTCTGGGCCACAATGTCTCCGTAGCCGATTGTTGTCTACAGAAACACCGTTACACAGGGCATTTGTCCAGCATGGTCCGAGTGTACTCACCATCGTGACGATTGCCCAGTACATGGACGCTAGGTACAGGAGCTGGGGATCATCATGCGAGGCTGCAACTTGTGGATCCGCTGTTGAGTTGATGTAACTGATGACCCACGACGTGTTGTCATCGATAGATCCAACGGCAAACCAGATGCACGCTGCAATATGTGCTGCAAACAACATGGTCAATCCAAGCTTGATGAGTGACAGCAAACTCTGGTTCGTGTTGACGGCATCCTCGAGATTTGTGAAGGCCTTGGAGATCTTTCGGATTCGAACCAGTTTAAATAAGCGCAACACCTTGAGACCACGTAAGAGTTTAGTGGACATCAATGCTGCCGGCGCATTGTCACTGTAGCCAAACGCTCGAGCTAAGCTTTCGTACGGAAGTGTCGAAAAGAAATCGACGACAAACCAGCCGCGCAAGTACGAGCCTGCGATGAATTTCATGTTGTACGAGACCTCACCGGAGGGGAGGTGGACGCCAGTGATGAAGTTGGCACAAATGTCGGCGAAGAACAACCCATCCATGCCTGCTTCCAGGCTGAACGTAAGGCCCACGGCATCTTGACGGAAACATACGCGGTAGGGCACGACAACCGTGGTGTACAAGACACACAACATCAGCAAGACGTCCCACATTCGCTTCGGGTTGCTCTCAGGATCGATCATTAGAGGTGGGGCGCGTGCACGGCGAAAAAGATGGCGAGTCGCTCGCCCCACAAACGCAGGGATGCTTTTCCGCACGGCTGACCAGAGCATTGTGCCACGCTTCGGATGCGGCTTCCGGCCACGATGCTGCAGGTAAAACGAGGCATCATGCACCAATTTCTTGGACGAACTGCCAATGCTCGACTCTTCAAAGCGCTTTGATATCGTGCTGAAGCTGCGCTGTTGCGAGTTGCCATCCAATTGAAGTGATCGGACCTTGAGCATGGCGAAGTCCTGCGCCGAGCGGCAGCCGTTCTATCAGATGGCACTAGTGAAGTCGGTGTGCCAACTTCTGAGAAGACACGAAGGACAGCCAAACTCACGTCGCCAAGGCGCCAACGCAGGTCTCACAGGCACACATCCAACCTTGTCTGAAGCGCGCCGGGTGCTCGCTCCTTCGACGTGATCGAGCCGAGCTAGCACGTCTCCTCTCCAGCACGAACGTGCGCCGGCGCCCTCGCGCTCACCGATTGTCGCGTCGTGCTGCTGCTGTTCACGCTCAAGCAACCACCGTGGAGCGCGCAGCGGCGGCGACAAGTTTGCCTTGAGAGCGTGCATAAATATAAATGCGGGATGAAACTCCTCCGAGTTTCCAAGCCGCTAGGCGTTTGGATTGTGCCAATGACTTCGAAACGGACGCGCCTCAAAGGAGGCACACCAGGCTGTGACGCCCTCCGCCTTTGGTGTCAGGGGTTGAGTTCATGACCAGCTCCTGGGTGTGCCCTGGCTGGAAGGCATGCACAGCTTTTGATGGAACACACTGTTCTGAATTACAGCACAATCTATTGGGGAGCTAGTCCATCTCTTCCTTTATCCACGTGCTCACGCCTCGCTTCGGGTTGCTGTAGTAGAATTTCCCTGGCACACTGCGGCTTTCGCGCTTGACCCAACCCGGTGGCAATTTATCGACGGCGTTTGGGTTGTCAGCTTGGACTTTAGCGCGCTTCTCCATTTCTTCGGGGTGGAAGTGACAGATTTCTTTAAACATGAGCTCTTTCAAATCGTTTTCATCGAGACCGTCCAGGTCGAAGCTTTCGAACTGCTCCACGGGTCGATTTTCCAGCTCCTCGTCGTAGTATGCTGCCAAGTATGGATGGCGGAGCGCCTCTTGCACTGTTAATCGCTTTTCCACATCAAAGACGAGCATTTTCCACAACAGATCGAGCGCTTCTGGGTTCGCATTGGAGAAGAGTGTGGACAGATCGATACCCGAGGCCGCCTGTGTGCGGCTGAGCAGTTGCCGTCCTTTGAGCTTGTTTGCCTGAGGGTTTTCCTTGAACGAATGCTCCTCTGGAACGCCCAGGACGTTCATGATCAACTGCAACTGGTGTACGTAGGTCTCACCGGGAAACAACGGCTTGCGACCGAGCATTTCAGCGAAGATGCAACCCGCTGCCCACAAATCCACACCTTCGCCATACGCACTTCCTAGCAACAGCTCTGGAGCGCGGTACCAACGCGTGACGACGTACTCGGTCATCCCGGCGTCTTCGAGATCCTTCGAGCGTGCTAAACCAAGATCGCAAATCTTCAGTTGGCAATCCGAGTTAATGAGCAGATTGCTTGGCTTGAGATCGCGATGCAGCACACCGGCCTTGTGCATGTGATTCAGTCCGCTCAGCATCTGGTACAAAAAGTATCGAATGTGGTCATCCAGCAGCACTTCCTTGGAATAAATAATGCGGTGCAGATCCATTTCCATGAGGTCAACTGTCATGTATACATCTCGGAAGTCGTCAAACGACGGCGGTGGGATGAGATCCATCAGGCTCAGCACATTTTCGTGGTGCATGTGGCGAATCAGACGCACTTCACGAAGGATTTGCTTGAGCTGGTGAGGGTGCCAAATGCAATCAATCACCTTCTTGATCGCCACATTCCCACCTGTGCGCATGTTTGTCGCGGCAATGACAATGCCGTAGGCACCGCGACCGCAGACTTTGATGAGCTGGTAGTGCCGTGGGATCGTGAAGGGCGCACCACACACCATGAAAGTGTGCATGTTCTCGTTCTCCTTGCAGACGACAGCGTCCGTCGAGCTCGAAAGCACTCGTTCCGGTTCCGCGGCTGCCGCATCGCCTTGCGACACGGCTCCGTCTGAACGCGTGCGCACGAGGTTTTCTGGAGATAGCTTGACGTTGGCCCAACCATGACGACGATGGTCGTTGCCAAAGTCATCGCTCTTGGCAGACGCTGATGCACGGTCGTTGACGCTACGGGTTGACGCTGGGTCTGCCAGTGGATTGATGCTTTGCTCCCATTGCAGCATGTGCGAGGATGGCGGTTGCGTGCGGTCGATATACACACTCTGTGACTTCTTCAGGCGAGGCTGCCCCACCATCGGCTCAGGATCTGGATTTCCTCGACGGCACGTGATGCCAAGCTGCACTTTCCCGCAGTATTCGCCCTTGGCGTTGCTGATCGTGTACCAACGGCTGTCCGCAGCCAGCGCAGCTTCTTCTTCTTCACGCGGTCGATCCACTTCAGCCGACATGATGTACTTGGCAATGTTGACGCTCGCAACTCCAATCTTGGCATCAGCGCTGGTCCCCTTGGCAAAGTCGGTCACTTCCATCACCAGAGTACACGTGCCAATCACGTTTGCGAACGGAACGCTGATCACCTTGTTCCAGACTGGATTCGCGGGCGCTGTGGAAGCGTCGCTTGGTGGTCCCGTGGCGTTGGACGGAATTGCAACTTCAGCATCCGCATGGTTCGACGAAGCCGCTGCAGATGAAGTTGAAGACGTGAGCATCGTGATTCCGGAACTGATTTTCCGCGTGAGGGCGGGCATGGACAAAGCTGCCAAGCCAGTTGACGACGAGGTCGATGTCTCTGGCTTCGGCATCGGCTTTTCACGGTGAACAATCGTGAGCGCCACACTCGCTTCCTTGACCGTCTTCTTCAGAGACGTGCCCATCTTGAGGCCATTGCCCTGCATGACGCGCACAAGAATTGTGCCTTTCTTGCCGTGCTCGGCGTCCACTTCGTTGAATTCTTGCGGCAGCTTGAGCGTCGTGGCAGCGCCTGGCACTTTGAAGACGGCACTGGCAGCCACCACGTCGCCGTTGATCTCGAACCGAGCCAATCGACCATTCGAGTAGAACGTGAACTTGTGCACCCAGTTCTGGATAAACTTGCGGCCGTCGCGCTTGTTCTCAAGCTCTTCCTTGCCCGACGCCACGGCCAAGGCACCCTCGACCGACAGTCCAGCGATCTTGAAGTTGGTCCAGAGCGTGTTCTTGGAGAACTCGTGCATGAAGCGAACCAGGCCAGCGTGACCACGATACGAGCCATGGAACGGCACGGATGGCGGGTAGTTCGAGCAGAAGATGATGTCCTTGTCCAGTAACCGGAAGAAGCGGGTGAAGACCTGTTCGGACGGCGGTGGCAGCGTCACTGCCATGTCGCCCTCGGTTCGCCAATTGCCACGGTGGGCCGTGTAGAGCACCACCAGCATGGCATAAAACTCTTCCATGTCAAGCGGCGCCACGGGCAGTCCAGGCAACGCAACAATGGCTTCCAGACCAAGACGCATCCAGATGACCTTCTCGACGGGCGTCGGTGACTGCAACTGCAGCATCTTCTTGTCTTCCGTGATGAACGTGAAGCCGTTCGTGCGCGTGGCCGAGTCCTTGACGCCGGCGAGCACGTACAGGTGGCTCACAGCGTTCGTGGCCGTCGAGTTGCGCCGTGGGCGTTCGTGCTCGCGCAGCAATGGCTCATCGCGCGACGCCAAGTACGCTTCTTTGGACGCAAAGCGCCGCAGGAACTTGCCTTCCAGCACGTAATAATGCTTCTCCAGGCGACGCAGCCACTCGCTGCGCTTGCTCAGCACGCCTTCCCATCGCACGGCTTCGTGGTACAGCGTGGCTGACTCCGGACGCACGTAATGGCCAAGGTCGCTCAGTTCCCGTGGCGGACTCGCCTCAGGCAGCAGCTTCTCACCATTGTACACGCGACCCGGGTCGTCCATGGGCGTGGCCGGCACGAGGTCGACGAGCATCAGCGCATCGCTCGTTGCCAACGCGTCTGCATCCGCCGTGTCTGCTTGCGCAGCGGCCTCTGCGTCCGGCTCCCTGCTGTTGCTCCGCGACACAGCGTCCTGCTGCGCGATCTTCTCCCCGAGCGAGTTGAGCATCGGGTCCTGCGCCTCCGACAGCCGCCGCGCCGACGCCATGTACAGGTTCTTCTCCTTCCCGTGCAGCGACAGCTTGGCGTCCTCGAGCATCTCGGACGCGCGCGCCGAGATCTTGCCCTGCTCGAGCCACGTGCTGTTGCGGCCGGCACTCAGCGCGCCCGTCGACTGCGTGCGCTGCTTGTACGAGCAGCGCTGCGCCAGTCGCACGAGGTTCGTGTCTTCGTCGTCGTCCCAGTCGACGTCTTCGTCGTCCAGCACGTGCTCTTGTTGCTGCGTCTGTGGCGTCTTCTTCTGGGGCGTGTCAGCAGCCTGCAGGAACGACCGGCGGTCAGCCAGGTCCATGCCCTCCAGCTCCTCGGCCACCTCGGGCATCGCGCTATCGCTGTTGCGCTGGCGCTGGTGCTGCGGCGACACGCTGCCGTCGGCGTCACCAGCGCCACCGCCGTCTGCTGCGTGCATGCGCAGCGACGCCCGCGTCCACGCGGCGCCCTCGGACTGCGTGCGCAGCCGCCCCTTGCGCTTCTTGGCGGGCGTCACCCACGCGCTGTCGAGCTTTGGCGCTGCCTCCGCGGGTGCTGAGGTGCTCATGTCGTCCCCACACAGGGGTGGCTCACGGCGCCGGCGTTGTCGTCCGTCGGTCCGTGAGGAGGAGGAGGAGGAGGATGTGGCGCTGCGCTCTGGCGGTCGCTTGGGGCTTCCGCCTGTGCGAGCCACGACGAAAAAACAGACAGCGATGCCTCTGAGGCTCGGCAGAACCGGTACAGGAACCGGTAACGTACTACGCGGTGAGGATGGTACTTATGGGGGCGGAATGGTATATTTCTGCTCGGGGCCGCTCAATCAGAACAGTCTCGACGATGATGCCGGTGGTGGTGGGGATGGTTAGGCGCTGAGGATAGGTGGGAAGATCTTTTGGTCGATCATCTCTTGCACGACGCCGCGGATCTCGGTGGACTCAACCTGAGATAGTGAACGTGGGTTGGATGCATGTTCAAGGTGGTAGAATAGTGATTGATGGTGGGTGTCAAGAGGCACGCTTACCGAAGGGAACGTGTACGAGAACCCGGTGGCCTCGATCTTGGAGCCATCGATGTACAGATGATTGTGCTGCAACAGCTCCTTGTCGATGTAAGGTGTCAATGGTGTGTTGGTGATGCCGTGTTCCTGGATGGCAACGGGACGGAATCAGAGGAGAGTCGGACGAGACGACCAAGACACTGGAGAACTTACAGTGCACAGGTCGGACCAAGGCTTCATGTGCTTGTCGTTGGCATCTTCGACAACATCAGCGAGTCGCACCCGCGCCAGATTGGACACGAGCTTGCCAATGAATCCGGTCTTGATACTAAACAGTTGCTCCAGAATCGCGTTGATCTTTTGCTGATCTGAATCATGATTACGCGTGTGTCAGTCGAAAGATTGCGGGATTAGGACAGTCAGACACGGCAACGTACTGGTGTCGTTCTTGTCCGCAAGATTGTACACTTCACCATCCGAACCTGCTGTCGTGAGATGCCACAGCGCGCGACAGACGTCGACCACGTGCACCTAGCACCAGCAATCGTTTGAGCTACCGCTTTCTCTCTCACAAACACTCACTATACGTAGCGAACACAACGCACCGTGTTGACGCGCATCTCGGCGTCCCATAGCAACTTCATGGTCTCTTCGATCTTGACATAACTAGCGAGGTAGCGCACTCACGCTTCAGCAACAGTTCAAACCAGACCTGAGATGACAGACGCAGCCACTTACGACGCAGCACAAACAATGCGTGGCATCAAGCCCATGATGTCGGCAGAGCCATACACCTATGCACAGTCATCCCAACCACACATATGTCACCCCAAATTCAACGTAGGGGCACCAAAAACCATATCGAACGAACAGTTGCTGGGCGCACAAACACCGCCTTCAAGTTAGGCAGCGATCGAATCCTTTCCTCAGCCTGATTTTTTGCAACACAACCCATAAGTTGGTTTTTCAGCATCCCAGAGGCATCGACGTGACCACAGTCTTGACTTACTTCAAGCTTGTACTTGGCTTGCAACGTCCACGGTCCGAGCGTCGCCGACTCGGTCGCTGCTTCTTTGGACTGTGACTTGTACACAAACGCAGTCGACACCTCGATATATCGCTTGAGACCAAGCGCCTGTGCTTTTTCGGCTGCACCATGACCAAAGATATGCACGTCAACCAACGTCACCCCACCGCAAAGGCCGCGTCAGCGCGTCGTTCCGTACCGCACTTGATGGAGAGATCACGGCACTACACACAGAGGAACACACAGACACACAAGCACAGCCTCGCTTGAGCCATTCCCATCACTTCCGCCGCACCAAATATCCACCAACTCCCTCACCTTGGACGCATACACCGAGTCTGTGAGGCCGCACTTGGTTTCTCCGGCCAGGTTGAACACATAATCGTACGGACCGCAGTCGGCCTTGTACGCCCGATCGATGTGCACGTCGCGCGTGAGGTCCGCCTGCACGAACTGCACGCGCGGATCGGCAAACGCGGCCTTGTGCTGCTGCCCAAAGTACGCGATTTCCGGCATCGTCTTGTCGGCCACGCGGATGTACGAGCACAGGTCGTGGTCGATGCAGTACTTGACGAAGTTGCGGCCGATCATGCCGGCGCCGCCCAGCACGACAATGCGGGGCTTGGGGTTGCTCATGGCGGTGGCTCTGGCGGCTGTTGCGTTGCCCGGTCTTGGCGTCGCCCGTGTCGTCCGCTGTGTCGCGTGCCCGCGTCTGCGTCGGCGTCTGCGTTCGTGTCTGGCCAACTTCTACTTCGCCGCACTGCAGACCACTTCTTACAAGGCAGCGCGGTATCACCCAATCATCCAAAACTCCACTTCCGGGTGGGTGTTGGAGGAATTTACTTGTTGCTCGGGAGCTTTCATTATTCGGTTTTCAGAGTCTGCAGGTGGGGGCGGACGTGCGAACATGGAGCGTCAAGATGAAGGGGCACAAGTGTTGACTGCAGTGGGCAGGGTTTTTGGCCAATCAGCGCGCAGGCCGAGCATCCGCATCATCGGGGCCACCGCATTGCGTCAATTGCGGCCAAAGGTCTCCACCTCACGCCACGCACGAGCGGCTGTGACTGGCAGTGGACATCACCATGAGCGTGCTCTTCTTCCGTGACAACCTCGACCAGATCGCCATCGATGGCGGCTTCCCCGTCGGCGGCTTCCGTCTGATCTTGACGCTCATCGCGTGCTGCTTCGTGGCTCCGTTCGTGCATCTGCTGCGCTCCGAGACGTCGCGTACGTTGCTGGCATTGATTGACAGCGCATAGCAGTGAGAGCGAGTGTCTCACTCATTACGGTTGTGTCTGTATCTTATACCTGCAGGTCACTTGTTCAATGTTGCGGTCGGGTTGTACGCCGGCGTGTTCGTGTTCGACTTTGCGGTGCTCCACACCATCGTCTCGGCCATCGTGGTCTATGGATTGATGCTCGTGGCTCCACGGTCAGCATCCTAGCTCTGTTGACGCCCTACGAGTATTGTCTGATTGCTGACGGTGGACGGCTCTGAATGTGTCGTGACTTGCAGCAACATTGTCGGCAAGCTGGTACTGACGCTGATGCTCGCGTATCTTGTGGTTGTGTACGTGATACCAGCGATGGCTCACTGYATGGTTAACTGCATGGATCGTGCATTGACGGCATCGGGCTCCACAGGCACTACTACCGCGAGTACAAGAGCCCAGAAATTGTCTGGGATGCGGCGCAGATGATCCTGACGCTCAAGCTCAGCAGCATCGCCATCAACTACAGCGACGCGGTGTTGCCAAAGGAACAAAAGACGCCAACGATCCTCAAAAATGAGCAGCAGGAGTTGCCAGCCCTCATCCCATACCTTGGTACGCAGCGAACTCGACAGTTGCAGCAAGGACGATGATCATGACGTTGGCAACTGCGCTGCAGGCTTTGTGTTCTTCTTCCCAACGTACTTGGCTGGCCCAGCGTTTGAGTACAAGGACTACGTCAACTGGATAAAGGTACGCGCTAATCGTATTGAGAACAATACGTGGTATCAGGACGGCGTCGCTGACGTACTGTGGCGTGTTTTAGGACAACCGTTCGGCGCCATTCACCGTTCACTTGCGCAACCTCGTCGTCGTCATCGTACGTTGTCAATGGTGACCTGTCTTGTCGATATGAGCATGAGCTTAAGCTGTTGGGATGACTGGTATAGGTATCGGGAGTAGGCTTCTTCCTCTCGCTGCAGTTCCCTGTCGACCGTATCGACTCGCCGGATTTCCACCCAGAGTCGAGCTGGGCTGTGCGATGCCTCTTCATGTGCGTCCACGTCATGCTCTTCCGCTTCCGCTTCGTAAGTTTTTGGTTCGTGATTCAGCATCGTGCGATTGCAGCGGTGTTGACATCAACGTTTTGATTTAGTACGTCGCGTGGTCGCTGGCTGAGGCTGCGAGTGCTCTTGCTGGTGTTGGCTACGTCCCAGAAACCGGCAAATGGAACGGCATCACCAACAACGACATCCTGTGCGTGGAACTGCCAGTCAACATCCGGGTCGGCATCAACAACTGGAACATGGGTGTCGCTCGTTGGCTCAACACCTGTACGTTCTGGAGGCAACACACGAATATCCTACATCGTTGGATCCTGACTGTGAGCGTCATTCATAGATATTTACCAGCGCGTTGGTCTGTCCAAGTCGGGCAAGCCGGGTCTTCTTTCTACGATGAGCTCGTTCTTCGTGAGCGCCATGTGGCACGTAAGTCGGAGCTCGATGAGGATGGTTTACTCGTTGTTGTCTCTAGACACTAGTTTCTTGGGCTGTTCGTTTGCAGGGTCTCTCGCCAGGCTACTACCTTTTCTTCATCCTCGGTGGGATCTACATTGAGGTTGGCAAGCGTGAGTACTTTATTTCCATCGATTGTTGGCTTGTTAGAAAAATGAGGGCATGGAATCTCACTGCGTGAATTATTGTAGACCTGCGCCGCCGCCTGCGACCAATGTTCCACTACACGGAAGACCGTCACATGTACCCGCACGCGATCTTCCTCACGTACTTCAAGGGCCAGTCGCATCCGCTTGCGTTCTTTTACGATATCGCTGGTCTGTTCGTGACGTGGGTGGGCATGCAGTACGCTGGTATTGCCTTCGAGATCCTCGACGTGCGCCGCTGCATTGCGATCTGGTCGTCGTGGTATTTCTTGCCACATATCATCGCCATCGGTCTGCTTGTCTTCTTCAACGCAGTGCCACAGCGCCGTCGCTCGAAGGAGGCCACGGTGTCCAAGCCAAAGGCCGAATAATCACGTCGTACGCGACAATGACGAAGTTCGCATTCACTACCCCGCTGGTCCATGTGCGCCGTCATTAAACGTCACCAATAGAAATCAGTCTTTCTTAAAGACAATGTTGTCGCGAACTATAATTCTTATGGTTGCTTGCCATGCGACACGCGTCTGCTGTCGAGAAATCCTAGCAAGACAGCAATGACTTACGGCTTATTGATGTTCATTTCCTTTATACAGCGCCTTTCGGGAATCTAAATAATCATTGTGCACCGCGAGTTTCCCTCCGCGCTTAGCTTGCTGTCCACGGATCACAGCTTTGCTGGTCCGAAATAGGCGGACAAGCCTTGCCACCATAGGCCGCGTTCTGCGTCACAACACGGAAGCGCCAGCGCTTACTGGTGCGACGACTGCATCCCGACCAATCGCCCCAGTCCGACACCACGCAGTCTTCTGGGTCGCAAGGTGCATAGTCGTCTGTATCGCCGCATTGGTCTCCGTCTGACGTGGGCATCACGAGAACAACGCGTGATCGCGTCTTGAGCCCGCTAGACCGATCGCAGCCTGACCACGCCGTCCAGTTCGACATGACGCAGTCAACAGCGCACGGTTGCTCGTCCACCAAGGAGTCGCACAGACCACCGCCAAACATCGGCAATGTCAGAGGCGTACGCACTCGCCGCATAGTGCCTGTCGTAGCATTGCAGCCGGACCAGTCGCTCCAGTTGCCAACAACACAGTCGATTGGATCGCACGCGGCTGTTTCAACCAGCGGAGGGCAAGCACTGCCACCGTAGATCGGATCGCGAATGAACGTGCGCATTCGGGTCTTGAGCCCCGTGGAATAGTCGCAGGCCGACCAAGCGCCCCAGTCGGTTACTTGGCAGTCTTGCTTGGCGCAAAAGTCTTGTTGTTGGAGATCCGGACACGCAACACCGCTGTAGGCAGCCGGAACAACTACTTGACGAGTGCGACTGCGACCACCATTGGTGATGTCGCACTGGGTCCAGTTGGTCCAATCGCTCACAACGCAGTCAACTGGGTCACACACTGCTTGGCTCGTCAGGGTCTCACAAGCTTTGCCGCCGTACTTGGCCGGCGTCGCCACTGTGCGCACTCGCGTCTTGAGACCGACAGCGTTGTTGCACGCAGACCATGAGCCCCAGTCGGACAATACGCAATCGATCTTCGGGCAAAAGGCTTCCTCTAGCAGCGCAGGACACTCGGCACCCGCATACTTGTTCGGCACGGCGACCGTGCGCGTGCGAGTTTTGCGTCCCGTGTTGACATCGCAGTCGGTCCACGCCGTCCACGCACCAACTTGGCAGTCGATCTTGGCACAGTAGTCAGTCTGCGTGAGCACGGGGCAAGGAGCGCCACCGTCCACCGGTTTGACGAGAATCGTGCGCGTGGAAACCTTGGCGCCGGTCACTACGTCGCAGGCACTGTAGGCGCTCCACTTGGACACAACACAGTCCACGGGCTTGCATTTGGCCGTGTCTTTGAGAACTGGGCACGCAGCACCTCCGTACAGCGGCTGGATCGTTGCTTCGCGCGTACGCGTCTTGTAGCCGGTCTTATCGCACTCAGAGTACTCGGACCACGGGCCGACCACACAGTTGACAGGCTTGCACTTGATGGACTCGGTGAGTGCACCGCACGGCTTGCCTTTGCCCGAAGGCTGCGTAATGATGGTACGATTATGGGTCTGCTTGTTAGACGCGTCGCATGGCCCGTATTCGCTCCACACGCTGAGAACGCAGTCGGTGTTGGGAACCACAGCCGGCGCCGCCTCGACGAGGCTGATGGCAGCCACAATGACGATTACGAGACGCAGTTTGCACATGGACGACGCCATGCTGCTGCTGTCGCTGATTGCCACACCAGAAGGGGTTGGCCCTGGAAGGGGCCGACGAGCGAGCGAGTTGCTGCTGCTGTTTGCTTGTTCGCTTGATGAGTCACTTTCCTCAATGGCCGACAATGGCGCTGGCGCTCTCGGTCCTCGCCGTTGGAAGAGATGGCGAGGATGAGGTTGAGGCAACTGCCAGCCCAGTGCACCATACCCAGCAAAGTGCCCAATACTGCAACGCACGCCATGCACACGCCCCCGGCACAGGCTGGAAGCAACTGCGCTTGAGCGCCACCACCTCGATCCAATGTCATCGTCCTCGTCTTGACTGGCTCCCCAATCTTAGCTGCAGCTGGTGCAGTGCAGCACTGAAATCGCACTCGCACTTGGGCGTTCGACACTGATCGAGGAAATGAACACGACCAGCACGCCAGCAGCGAAGCAGCAGTCATGCGACGCAGCGACCTGCACCATCCCATCGAGCGCATACACACACATCCACGCGCTGCGCCATCTTGTCGGCATTGGGTGCGCACACGTCGCAGATCCATGTGGGCCACACCACCGCCAGCAGTTTGACACCTTGACCACCCACGATGGCCATGGCCTTGACGAGCGCCAACAATGATGACATGCGCGTGTTGTCACTGCCAGTGGACGACACCGCGCGAGTATTCAAGACTCTGCGTGCGTTGAGAGAAGAATATGACAGAATGCAAGATGCCGCCGTGGGCACGGACGTCGAGTCCAGGCCGCGCCACCGCGTCTACGGCCAATTCGTCCGCAAGCGCAACCTCTCGTGCGGTGCCATCTGTGACTGCTGCTGTATGGCCGCTCCTCGTGTGTCTGATGCGCGTTGTGGTGTTGTGCCTTGTCTATAGGAAGGGTCTGATCTTTGGCGACATCAAGCTGGAAGACAATGGTACGTTCAGGCTCTGACGATTACACCGTGGGATGAATATGTGATGTTTATATATGGATTCCAGATCTCGTGGAAGTCATGATCCGCGCAGCCGACGGCGCGCTCACGATCAATGAGATCAAGCAACTCAATTGGCACATGCATCTCGGCGACATGGTCACGGCCGAAGGCTGGCTCAAGCTGGCCGAGACCGGCGCGCTGCTGTTCGTGCTGACCGCCGTTCGCATTGAACACGCGTGGAGTGAGCTGCATCCAGGCGAGTACTTTGACCACTCGCAGTACAGCACCATCCTCACCAAGCATCGCAGTGGCGACGTCGCAAACCACGGCAATGGTGGTTCCAGCGAGACCGTGTCGCGGACACTGGCGCCGGCGTCGCAGACCAAGACAGCGACCAAGTACACCAACATGGTCATGATCGACGGCATGAACGCGTGCAAGTATTACTTTGCCAGTGCAGCACGGCCCAACTGCTTCCGTGGTGCGCAATGTCACTTCTGGCACGGCGCGCCAGAGGACTTCGCCGCCAACCGCCAGCGGTGGCTCGCTCAACGCCTTGCTCAGAGACAGCAAGTCAGCGCCATCGACGGCGACGAGCAGGATCCGCATTCCAAGATGATGAAGGCGCAGCGTGCACGTCTGTTCTGCGACTGGCTCGTGGAACTGCTCGGTGAGGAGTGCATGCAAGCTGGTACGGGCGTGGTCGACGTAGCAGGAGGCAAAGGCGAGATTGCCGTGCAGCTGTGGAACCGACGCGGCATTCCAACCACGCTGATCGACCCACGGCCCATGAAGATGACCAAGAAGAACCGCAGGCTTGTCGCTAAGAGCACGGCGCAGAACGAACGTGGGCCGTGCCCGCAGATCGTTGGCCTCCTGGACGACGCAACGCTCGAGACGCACCGCGAGTTGTTTGAGAACTGTGCGCTGCTGGTAGGAATGCACCCGGACGAAGCGACCGAACTGATCGTGGACACGGCGTTGCGGCTCCGCAAGCCGTTCGCTGTAGTGCCCTGCTGTGTCATGAGTCGGTTGTTCCCAGATCGGCGCTGCGCTGACGGCACTGAGGTGGCCACGTACGAGACGTTCGTGACGTACCTGAGCGAGAAGGACCCGCGCATCCAGCGTGCCTTCCTGCCGTTCTCGGGACGCAACCAAGTGCTGTATCTGATAGATTACTAGGTTATCCCAAGTTGTCATACTAGCCACCCTTATACCTACGGAGCTCCTATCCACGACATGTTATATCTCGTGTTTGAGCTGCCGCCGTGCGCGGTAGATGGCCTGACGCGCTTCGCTGGACAGCGGCAGCAACCGCAGCACGTTCTCGATCGGTCGCGTGCACAGCAAGCATCCTTCCTTGCTGGCCATCTGTCGCTTAGCGCATCCGTAGCAACAGTAATAGTGCAGATAGCGGCCATGCACTACGCCACCATTGCGCGGCTCCTTCTCACACACCAAGCAGAGCAGGTTGTCCTCGACTTCCGCGGCCGTCTCGGATGCAGCCTCTGGTTTGACTTTAGCGTTGGTGTCGCTGTTTTCTTTCTCACCAGGTGAATGCTCGTGCGTAGCGGTCATTTCTGCGGCCGCTTGCTCAGCCTGCTGCTCCTCTTCGTCCACGTCTTCCGGTTCGCTGTCGCTGGCTGCCACGAACGAGTCCATAGCACCTCGTCGGCGACCATGGCGGTCTCCAGCTGCGTCATCGTCGCCACTGTCGTTCGCGTTGGCGTCGTGTTCATCTTCTTCGCCGTCGTCGTCGTCCTCGGAGTCATCCTGCGAGCGCTGGTGCGGGAACTTGGGTAGGAACTCGCTCTGCACGCCCTTCGACTCCACCTTTTTCCAGACGTTGTACATGTGCACTTCGCCGTTCTTGCTTTTGGCATCCGTCGCCTCGAACGTATCTACTGCTCGCAGCAGCCGCTGGAAGCGCCCATACTCTGCGCCGATAAATGCCTTGCGTTGTTTCTCTGGGATCCGCCGCGAGTCGCGGCCACTGCCTGCGATCATCTGCGAGTCTACCAGCGCAACCCAGAAGTGCTTGGCATGCAGAAGCTGCCAGTACGCCAGAACACGCTGTCACACCATCTACGTTAGCACAACCACCTCACAACGTCCAACGCACTGGCGAACGCTTACCGCAAAGCAAGTGCTGCCGAGGTTGAACGAGCCACATGCGGCATCGCCTTCTGCAATGTCCTTGCGCAGTCGCATCATCCACATGTCACGGTACAGGCCTGTGGCATCGACAGCGATGCCGCCGAGGCGCACGACATACGACGCCGCGTGGTTCCGGCGGTTGCAGGCTTGGCAGTCCACAGTCGGGTCTCGTCGCGACCAGCTGAACTTGGTCGCACGCTTCAAATTGTCGAGCAACGGCGCTGGCCACGGCACGCTGCCGCGCACGGTGTCCCGACGAGCACACAGCGGGCGTTCAATCTACAGAACCACACACGAAAAGTCAGCACTGATACCGCTCCAATAAGTCCACGCAAAAATATAGTGCCGACGTACGTGGTGCATCGCTTGGTTAAAGAGCACGTGTTGGGGCACATTGGGGCGGCGACGCATTTGCGTGTCCAGGTCGCGCTCGGCAATGGCTCGCTCGATGTATTGTATGTAGATGTCGAACCATTCCTTCTGGTCCCGCGTCGCTGTCATCATCTCGACTGACGCCTCAGCCTCGGCGGTGTCATCTCGGTCCAAGTCGTCGCCGCTGGATGGCACATCGATCACGCCTTCGTCATCGTCGTCCATGTATTCCACTTCGTTGTCGGCACAGATGAAGTCGTCCATGTCTTCACCACCGTCAGCGTACTTTCCCTCCTTCTCATCGTGAAGAAACGCACTCGTCGTCTGACGGCGATTTGTTGGCTGTGGACGTGGGGACACACGCTTTTTTTTGAGCGATGGCGCGGGAACGTCCTCGTCGCTGCTGCTGCTGCTGCTGGACGCTTCCTCGATTTCGTCCGGCAAGCTGCCCGTGTTCTGCAGGTGCGGCAGGCAATTGTCCAGCGTGCGGAACGTCAGTTTGCGCACGCTCTTGTGCTCCTTCTGCTGCCGCTTGTGCTCAATGCGCGTGCTGCGGCGCGCCGTACTCGACTCGGCCGACTCTTTCGGCGCTGGCGTCGTCCAGCGCTCAGACGCCGCCGATTGTTCTGTTGTCTCCAGCTTCTGTGTCTTCTCCGTCTCGTCGATCTCGACCATTGAATGGCTTGGTTCTTCGTCGTCACTGTCCCGGAGCGACAACCGCGACGTTCTCCGCTTCGTGGCCGAGCCGGTCTGACGACTGCGCGCTGCAGGCGTTTGGATGATCTCCACCTCGTCGTCCTCATCTTCATCTTCATCCACGTTCACTGTGTAAGCCTGCTGTTGCTTTGCCTGCTGCGTTGTCTGCGCGTTCTCGTTCAGCACCAGCACACGCGTGGGCGTATCCAGCACCTGCGTTGGCGCCATGCTGTTCTGCTCTTCTGCTCCTTCATCATCTTCATCCTCGATGATGGGCGAGCGCCGCTTGCGCTTGCGCGTATTTGGCGCTGGACTGACCATCATGACGTCCTCATCCGTCTCAGAGCCCGTCGAGTCGGCGTCGATCACCACTTCGTTCACCATTGGCGCCATTGTGGTCGTCGTTCCACCAATTATTGTGATGCCCGGTTTTCGCGGGAACGGTGTGTCCCGAATATGGGTGTCCAACGAGGAACTTGGCGCCAATTTGTTGTGTTTTAATAATGGACTGGGATGATAATGATATGCGCCAAAATGCGAGTTGATTAAGGAGTGTTCACGTGTCTAACAGTACGAAGAGAGCCGCAGAACGAGCGCTGGTAACTTGTCTGGGTGGTTGGTAGTCAGTCGCTTAGCCGAACATACGCGCGACCTGGTGGGCCAGACTGCTCTTGTTGGGTGCGCACTGTCGGCGCAGTTCTGGGATCTCGGTCTTGATGATCTTTTCCACTGCATCCAGCTCCGATGCCTTCAGTTTGGGCATTCCGTTGAATCCGAGCGTGTGCATCGACACCTGCAGACATGGCATCACACGCTTCCACAGCGCCAGGACGTACTCATCGCCCTCGGCCAACTGGCGTCCATATCGACGACGGAACAGATCGGACAGTGTGTCTTCGCTCATAAGGTCTCGCTCAAGCTGCTGGAGCACCTTGGAGTTGTTCCACACGAAACCGGATGACACAAGAAGAGACAAGATGGACAATCCTGCGGCAAACTCCACTGGCGCGCCGCTGAACACAGCAGTTGCAGCAAGGGCGTTACCGCCCAAGAACGTCGACGCGACCACACCGAGGCGCTGCCACTTCTCGCGGCTGTAACGCGAACGGATGTCTTCAAAAATCGTTGCGTGCATCTGAAGCATGCGCGACGAGTCGTACAAGTTCGTGATCAAGTTGTCCACGCGGCGCTCTGGCGCGCGCACGACTTCGTTGATCACTTCTTCGCGCTGGGCATCGAGGTCGCGCAGGGACACACCCAAGCCATTCTCGGTCTGCATTTCACCGTGGTCCGTCTTCTTGACTGGGATGCACATGGTGTAGATGCGCGGCAGATCCTTGAGTGGGATGACCTTGGACAAGTTCCAGCAGAGCGAGCCGTAGGCGCGAGCAAAGTCGTGGATCTTCTTGAACTGGTCGACCTTGTTGAGCACGATGTGCAGCTTGTGGTCCATTCCAATGAGTGAGCTCGTCAGGATCGACAGCGTCTCGCCCGTCGTGCCAGGCTTGTCTGGATCGAAGAAGAGCAGGATCACATCAGCGCGCTCTGCGTACCAGCGCACGACCTCTGGGAATTCGTAGCCACGGTCCGAGCCTTCGCCGGATCCACGGTAAATCTGGGCGCCATACGGCGTTGGGCCCGAGGACGCACGCAACGACGGTGGAACGCCGTAATGGCTGCTGCCGTGCACACTGCGTGGGCTGTCGATCATGCCAGGACTGTCCACCAACATGAAGTTGGCGTTGATGCCACGGCGCACCTTGAGCTGCGTGCGCTGAATCAGCGCTGGGCCAAAGCTACGCAGGCCCGAGAAGCCCAGATCCGGGTCTCCCACAAGCGCCGGACCATCCTGTTCCAAGTCACTGGTGCCCGGAGCAATGATGGTGAAGCCGTCGTCGGTCGGAGCCACGCCCGTGGTCTGCACTTCCCGCTGCAGCAGGTGGTTGATGAACGTCGACTTGCCCGACGAGTGGTTGCCCAGCAGGAACACGAACGGCAGCGACGGCAGCTTCTCTTCCTTGTTCTTGCGGTCCAATGGGCCCAAGATCTTCTCGTTCAGCGGCAGCAGCACCTTGGCTTCCAGCTGACTGGTCTTGCGCATCAGTCCGATCCACTTCTCGTCTGTGGCCCCGAGCTGCGAGTGCTCGATGGTCTCCGTAATGGTCGACATACCAGCCGTGCGCACATGGTGGCGGAGCAATGCATTATGGCGCCAGCGCGGCGCCTGTGTGGCCAAGCGGAGCATGCGCATCGAGACCTTCTTGTGCCAACGTCTGCGCCGCACACTTGGTCACCCGAGCGATCGTGTCGTGTCGATGCCACTGGTACGACACTTGGCGTGGGACACACCAAGTATGAAATAGCGTGGCCCACATCAAAATGCTATTTGTGGCACCAGACCAGAGGGATGGGGGTGCAATAAATATAGGACTTTATCGCGATTGTGTTGTTTGCTCTGACGAAAAGCACGGTTCAGCGCGCGAACTCTCTGGCGTCCCTGCGGTGCGGGCCGTCGCTCGAGTTGCTTGCTGACTCTTGAGTCGATGGGACGTGTGCGTGTCGTTTGAACTCGCATGCGGACGAACGCTGGAATCTCTCACCACGCAACACCATCTGCGCGATGTGTGCGGACGAGTTTATCAACGCCGTCAGTTTGTTGCACATCGCATGAGGGTTGCTTCTCTGCCTTGGAGATGACGTTGCTGTTTGATTGGGTAGGGATGTCGAACCCGGTGGCCAAAACACGCGAGAATTGTTCTTCTCTCCCATGCGAAAAGCCACCTGACACGATTTGGGCACATTGGATGGTTGGTGTCATCTTCACCGGCTGTCACAGCCAGCTGAACCCCTGACCCGCACGGATCAAGTTGTGCCGTTCGGAAACGCACCAACAATGCAAAAAAGTCGAAAGGGTTCGAGGTTATGCCCTTTCCAAGACCCCTGTTACACATGCGATTGCCAGTTTATACCTGCGATATTCCATACCCTGGAAAGCGTGGGCAGGTGCGCGAAGAACAATTGCACCAACCCTTGGTTGAACGCAAGCCTTCCAGAGTTTGTTTGGTGTATGGCACATCACCCACCGCCCGAGCATCAAGGTTTGGGTTGGTGAAGGGCATTTCAACCCTGGTTTTGGGCAGCGAGAAGTCGAAGAAACCCAGGAGACGCGGGTGGCCATTTGAGTCGGGATTGCCGCTGGTCGTACAAGCAAGAGCAGAAGAGGCAGGCCGCAGCGCGCATATTCCTGGCACAAGCAAGGCAGAGTGGGCTGGAGTACCATCGACCGCGCCGCGCCGATTCCGCGAGAAAGCGTACCCCATTGCATTGCCCACCGGCCAGCCGGAACCGAGTATCTCCTGGGCGTCGTGGCCACTGCGACCCCAGGTCTCCACCAGTGCAGGCGGTAATGGAGCCACTGCACCCTCGTTTGCAGCAGCGGTCGCCGACGATGGGACCAGCGGCGTCGCCGTCGCCGTCGCGGTCCTTGCGGAAACAATTCGCCGATCAGCTCATGAGCCCGCGGTCACCGGCGCGGCGCGTGCCCAGTGGCCAGCGCAGTGGAAACGCAGGACCGCGCCTGCCAGCGCCACGCACACGCATGGAACAGGACAGCAGCAGCAACATCAGCAGCAGCAGCGGTGGCAACAACACCAACCCCATTCTAGGTGGGGCGTCCGACGTGCAAATCTCGCGCCGTGCGCCCGAGCTTTTGCTGCAGCAGTTTGTGGACACCTTCCAGCAAAGTTTTCAGGAATCGCTGAGCAAAGTGAGTGGCGATGGCGACGACGTTTTTCTTTTCTTTCCGGTGCGGATATGGTGCTGACGTGGATACGTTGCGTTTGTGCTTGTTTCTCAGTCTGTTGCACGCTTGGGTGAGGAATACGGTATGACGGCGCTTCCATTGGTACGTTGGGTGGTGGAAACGACAGATTTCGTGTGCTATGTCGCGCTCTTACGTGGCATTCTGCGTGGCTTTCTCGATGGCGATGGCGCTCACACCAAATGCGCTTGTCTGCAAATATGTAGGTGTCAGAAAAGATGCTGCTGAGTGCCACGTCTGACAAAGAGGACAACCAGGAGATCTCCAATGACGTCCGCGCCTTGATCCAGCAGTTGCAGTCGGCGCGGATGCGCGAGAAGGAGATGAAGTTGATTGTGGATGATCTTCAAGATGAACAGAAAATCGCCAAAGAAAAGCTGGCGCTCTACTCGTTGTTGACGATGAAGCTGAAGCGAGAGCTGCTCAGTGAAAAACTTGCGCACATCGACTCGAAAAAGGAGATTGAGGATTTGCGCGCGAAAGCAGCACAAGCTGGTGGAAAGGATGGAACTCAAAGTGAAGCGTCTGGAGCTCCTTCATCACCCGAGCAATCCCCGCAGGACGCGGAAGATCCTTGGAATTCACCGGAGAAAATCTCGGGTGAACCACCAAAATCGTCGCGAGTTTTGTCGTTTGGTAGTTTTTACTCTTCTTCTCGAGGCCCCGGCGTGCATGGGGAAGAAGATGAGCCTTCGTCCCCGTCTTCCGGAATTCAGCCGCTCCGCAATAGCTTGCTTGGCCAGTATCTGCCGTCATCCTTGCTGGATTCGCCTCAGACTGGTGTCGAGCACCCGAAGACTTTTGATGAAGACGAGGATGAAGACAATCAAACACAAAACGACACCATTCGAGATGGTAATCCTCCCAGCGAAGCAGCTGGGCCAACAGGCGAGGCGAAATCGGAGTTGGTCGAGAGTAAGGTAGCCTCTACCCGCTGTGAAGATTGCGACAAGCGTTCAGTGTCGCGGTGTGAACCTTGTGGTCATTTGGTCTGTGGTGTTTGCGCGGACGACTTGGATGATGCCGAAGATGCCGATCGTGTGTGTGCACAGTGCGGGGCCGCTGTGTCGACTGTTGAGCCCCTTAGCCAGTTTCCCGACCAAATTGGGAGTCCCAAGAATGACCGAGACGTTTCAACCACCCGCAAGTCAAGTGATCACCAATCACAACAGAAAGGCAGTCGGATCGCCGTGTCGCCGGTGACGCTGTCATTGCTGACGGAACTGTTTGAAACAATTCCACTGGATGAATTGGAGGCTATTTTGAAGGAATGCTCGGGACAAGCAAGCCTCGCAATTGAGCGTATCCTCCAAACTCACGTGTCTTTCAATCCCACACTTGTTGCCGATTCATCTGCACCACCGGCGTCGACATCGAAGACGGTAGCGCATCGATCTAACTCAGTCAGCAGCACAAGCAACACACAATCAAGCAATTGGAAGACCGAGTTGTGTATGTATTACTTGCAAGGAAAGTGCAACAAAACGAGAAGGACGTGTTCGTTTGCTCATGGAGAGAATGATTTGGTGCGTTCCACGTCGTCGAAGCATGTTCCCAGCACCAGCTACAAAACCCGCATGTGCCCGCTCTACTTGGAAGGAAACTGCCCGAAATCACGTCGCGAATGCTCAATGGCTCATGGGGAAGCCGATTTACGAGAAGGGTTGCCCGCATTGAATGCTGCAACGTCCACTCTGCCAGCAACCACCCCGCCGAGACTTCAGAATTACAAAACGGAATTGTGCTATTACTTCTTGAAAGGATGCTGCAATTACACGAAGGAAGAGTGCCGTTTCGCCCATGGAGAGTCAGACTTGCGAACTGTGGAGAGCAACACGTTGGAATGGTCGTCGCAGCGAAATAATGCTTCCGCCTCGTCCTTCCAGAATGAATTCGTTCCAGGATCTCACAGCTCTCCTGGAATGTCCGGAGCTCCAGGTTCTAATTCCAGCGCAGCGTCAGCGATGGACAAAATGCAACAGCTTCAGCATCAGCACCAGTACCAGCAGCAGTATCAGCAGCAAGCGCAAGCTTATCAGATGCAGCAGGGATTCGTTGCACCAGGTCATCATCAGCTGCCACAGCAACATCAGCTCCCCCCTCATCAATTCGCTCACGGACCAGGACAACATTTGCATCAACAAGTGGCCCTGCAGCACCACCACCAGTCATTGCCTCAACAGCCAGCTATGCCGCCTCAGCACCAGCAAGGTATGTATCACGCTCATGCCAATGCAGCCCAACCACCTCCGCCGTTCCGATACATGAAGGGTGGGGAGGAAATGAACAAGCGAGGTCGTCCACAACCACGACGTGAAAATTCGTGGTCTGGATCATACGATGGGATGCACACACCCGGGATGCCTCCCAGCGACTTTTAAGGCCAGCCTGTCGATAGGCTTCCATTTTTGAACTCAGCGCCCAAGACACAATTGAAGAAGCGATTTTGTAAATATGATAGCGCCCAGATCAGACGCCTCTGTACAAAAGCAAGAAATCGAAGAACTGGATTACATATCTGAAGCACAAGAACGACAAGTACATTCATATACCATAGACCATCGAGAGTCACCAAGTAGAAGTAAGTCGCACTACATTTCTCAAAAGCCCGAATTGGTTTTTCTTCTTCTTTTTTTCATTGTGTGTGTGTTCGTGGAAAACTCACGGTGCACACAAGCCCAGCAACTGGACAAAATGCGCTCCACGTTCGGGGAACTAGCAACTGAAGAATTGATTAATCACAACAGTAGTTAAACGGACAAGCTATAAACTCTCCTGCGGAGGAGTTGGACCAGAAGATTCCTCAGGAGCGGAAGGAAACTGCGGTATCAGCACTCCAAAAACCGAGAGTAAGTCTCGGACGTTCACTTTAACAGACACCACCGATCCATTCAGTATCATTCGGATGCTCTTGTATGCATTCGGGTCATGCGCGGAATCCAAGCCATCCGAAACTTGAGGAGAATGCATGGTTCCGTCTCCCAACATCTGGCTGTGCTTCCGTTTGCCCCCAGCGCTGGAGTTTGGCATCGTCGAGTCCACCGCAGGTACCTGCATTGATGATAACCCAACATTCCCATCGGGTGCTGTCGAATGGTCGTTGGCGTACTCGATGTAAGACTGCAAACCGGTAGCGCTTGATGATCTGGCTACATTAGACAGCGACGCAGCACCAGCAGAGATGGGACTTTTCACTCTCGGCCGTTGTTGTGTGTCCTTCTTGACGTACGTGAGCACGTCACACTCAAAAGAATCGTTTTCTCCGACTTTCCTTTTCAAAAAATTCCGATACGATCGTGCAATCCTTGCTTCGAAATTCTTTTCCGTGAGTTCCACAAACTCTGCCTGCTTTGAGTGCACGCCAGGTTTGATGTAGATAGCAACGTCTTCTCGGACGTACACCTCCGGACCATTGTAGGACATCAATTCCTTGTGTGTCCGGGTGTTGGCCTTGGCCTTGAACACTTCGAACCCTTCGCTCACCAAGAACCTGAACGTCGTGATCGCCAAGTGCTTTCGTGAGGTGCGATTCACGTGTCCAATCTTGACCGTCAGAGACGCCGTGATCTCGTTTGGCACCTGTGGAACGCGTCGAGCCTTCAACGGCAGTCCGAAGACAGCGTTGCCACTGGGCGTGGAGCTCGCCACAGCCGTCGTCGTGGGATTGATCGCCGTCACATGCGACGCATTCGACAACAGATCAGCATCATAGCAGCGCTTGGAGCAGTACGCAGCTGTCAATGGAAAGCCGAACTGGAGTTCGCACTCGCGCACAGCCACTTCGTTGCTGCAGCTCACATGGAGCGGTACGCCACACGACGTGCACAGCTTGGACACCACTTCCGCGGTCTTCTTGCGGCAGCGGCCACAGAACAAATGCATCATCGACGCGGTGGTCGCAGGGCTCACACCGGCGGCCGCCGCCGCCGCCGTCGCCGCATCGCTGGCACTTGCTTCAACCGAGCACGTTGGCGTGTTCGCACTCATCGGCCGCTTCCACTCCTTCCCTTTGTTCGGACCCGCCGTGCTGGTAAACCAGACTGCGCCACCCAAAATCCAGGGGTTTGCCGCGAAAAACCTCGATCAGCGTGTTGCAATCAAACCTTGCCAACCTTCGACCAGGGTACCCATCCGTGCAAATCGGTCTGGACGTTGAAGTGGGGCACCTGGCGGGCACTTCGATCCAAACTGTTCGCGGAGGGCGGCCACCACACTTTTAGTGACCGACACGCATGATTGGCGCCGCATAAGACACAAAGCCGTTTCCGAGCGAGTTGAAACAATAGCGAGGCCGTTGGGGGAGGGGTGCCCCGGCTTCCGCGGAATTTCAGCGTTCTCTGCTTCACAACATTTCGTTGCCAAGAGAACCGCTGTGACACCGTGGGCATCGCATCGCTGTGCTACCCCCGGTCGGCATTGTCACTCTATCTTCCGCCATACCCGAAGCACAAGTACCCACCCGCTCCCCCACTGCGCGCTCGGACAGGATGGTGTTTATCTCTTTAGAAGAGTACCTGACTCCGTTCGACACCCCGACCACCGCCGCCCGTCTTCTTCCAGCGACTCCCTTCGAGCTTGAGCTACCAAAGCCATCCATGCAAGTCATCGTCACTCCTGGGTCGCCGCCGAAGACGAAGGCGACCACGGAAGGAGCGTTCCGTGTGCATGGTCATCAAAGCAGACGATTCAGCGCTCCCGCCCCCTTGGCTGCAGCAGCGTTCAAAGCATCCGCTTCGTCTCGCTTTGTGGTTTATGTGATCAACCGCACAACCCAACGCAAATGGATTGTGCATAAAATAATCGACGAGTTCGTGAGCTTTCGACGATCAATGCAACAACACGTCGGAGGCTGTCACAATTTTGGTTGCTGTGGGCCTCTGCGTCGCGTTGTGAAGTCTTCGCTGTACAATTTTCCACGGCGAAAGAAATGGAACGAATCGAAGATGTCCGCTGCATGTGTGCGTTCGACGCTGATGACTGAGTACCTTGACGATCTGCTGCAGTCAGTGTATGTGCGAGACTGTGAGTGCGATTCTGTTCGACAAGCACGTGCACGGCTGGATGAGTTCCTGGCTTTGGATCAGCAACGTGAGATGGTGAGCAGCGAAATCATTGCTACTGCTCACAAGATCAACCAGACAACAGAAGCACAATTCACAACAAACGAAAATATGCCTGAAATCGTGCGCTCTGACGGAGAATGCCCTATCTGCTTCGGAGAAATCGGCAATAGCACCGCCGTCCGACTTCAGTGTGCCCACACGTACCACACCGAGTGCCTTCGCCTGTGGCTAAACGTTCAGCAATCTTGCCCAATATGCCGCGTGACGTTGTCTTGAGTGTTCGCTCATGTGTATAGTTGAATTATCAACATGTTCGCTCATATGTATAGTTGAATTATCAACACTAACTCAAATCGAAACAGAATTGTGTACAAATAAAAGAAATGTATCAGCTACGCATGCGCGTTTGGACCTGTGAGTCGATCCTTGCCATCCAATTGTGACGGAGCCTTGGAAATACCGCGAATGATGCCTTCCGCTGTGCCAACCAGATTGACGGGAGAGTTGCCATCGGTGATCAAGTATCCCTGCAAACCCAGCGCCTGCAGCATCTTGACCTGTGCATCTGGGCCAGCACGGGCAAACTCCACCAGCGTCTCCTTTCCGATACAGTTGACCATTTGCTGAAACTTCTCAGCTTCGATACCCATCAACTCACGCTTCTTTCTCACTTCCACCTCGGCGCACTCTTTTGCATATACCAACTTCAGCTCCTGTTCTTGCTTCAGGCGCGACAAATTCTCTTCATGAGTGATTCGTTCGGCTTGTGCTCGAAGCTCAGCTTGGCGAACGGCAGCTTGCCCTTCGATCTCTGCTGCTTGCGCTATCGCTTTGGCTTTTCCGACAGCAGCACCTTCTGCCTCCACGGCACTACATTCTGCAGTCAGGTGAACCAACTGCTTTCTGGCAGCCTCGGCTGCTGCTTGATTCTCGAGTTGTTGCTTCTGGAGCAAACCCTTCGCAATCTCCTCCTCTTTCATCGCTTGGGCCTTGGCTCTCGCTTCTTGAGATTGAGTGGTAATTTCAATCGCCAGCTGAACCGACTTCTGCAAGCTTTCACGCGTCAGCTGATCGACTGGCTCCGCCGACTGGATATCGACATTTGTGATGCAGAGATTGTTCGAGGCGAACATCAGTTGAGATCGTATCTTGCCCTTGTCATCGGAACCGAAGATTGAGTGACGAATGATTTGTGCTAGAAGAGACAACCGCATCAATAAACAGCACCGAGCTCACGGTTACGACCCACGACATACCGCTGTGCTTGTGGAAGTGATCGAATGTCTCCACGGCGACCGCCCCACGAATTCGCGAGGCCAAGGTCTTGCAAGCATCTCCAACGAAATCCTTTACGTTGAAAACCTTCGAAGCTTCGTCGGCCTTCGAAGGATCAACTTGGAAGTGCCAGTTGTAAGCAATTGTCAGCGACAACCGAGCGTGGTCAGAAGTCTCCACAATAATCTAAGAGCACAACGTTGGATGACGGTGAGCATCAGGGCATTTCTCGCTCAAACACAAAGAAGGCAAACCTGATCGCGCATGAAATCCGGTCCAAGCTGGAGACACAATGTCTTGATCACATTCGGGCGCTTTGGAACTCCACCAGAAAGTCGCAGGATTGTGAATTGCTCTTCAGGCTCCAACATCACCATCGTTGGGCCGAAGAGGATTCGCGAAGTCGTCGTTTTGTAGTCGTACACTTGAATGGCAGCGTTATGTGGTACCTCAAAAGTGACCACTCGAGTCGCATCACGGGAGCGCTGAACAGGCTGAAATGCAGACTGAGGACCCAAGCTATTTGCCACGTGGGAGGTATCACCAGTTGGATCGGGAATGTAGGCTGAGCCTGCGCACTGCGACACAAGCAGCTTCTCCACATCCGGCGGCAAATGCTTCGGCCATAGCTCTTCTGTCGGCTGCAGCTTATAGGTTTGTCCCTTCACAGCTCGGATACTGCCAGATTTCTTCTCGCGAACGTACACACCTGTGTAGCTTATGTTAATCACGCCTGCGCACCAGCAGGAACAGGTGCGACCAAAACATACCTTCGTTGCTATCGAGCGGAATTGCCCTGCGAACTTCGAGAACTTGAACTTGCATCGGCGGGATGTATTCGCGCGAGCCGTGCACCATCCATCGTTCGCCTGCGTCGCGCTTCCTCTTGCTATTCGGTTCATCACCAAGAACCTCCACAAATGATTCGGTAGCATGGACGAGAACAGCCTCGTCGTCGGCCAGAACCAACACATCCTGGATGCCGTTTTCAAGTGACTCTCCAGGCAGCAGAAAGAAACTCGTCTCGCCTTTGCGCAGCTCACGCGTGCCGCGCTTCTGAACTCCGTTCACCACGGGATCGACGATCACACAGTACTGGCGATTGGTAAGGGTAATCACCGGCACGGATCCAACAACATCTTCGTGAACGTCTTGGACGTGCGTTTCCGCGATCTCGGACGTGACAAGCCACTCTTCACCAGCCTTGCGGTGCACGCCATACACGTCCGTGAACGTCCGCAAGGCGCGTAGATGCAGCGCTTTCTTGTCGGTCAAGATGAATGCCTGGAGGCGGTCGACTAGGATCTCGTCAATCTGGGCTAGGTAGGAACCAGGAGTTCGCACCAGCCACTCTTCACCGGCATCTCGCTCGACACCCAAAGCATCTTTGCACTTGCGTTCCGCTCGAAACTTGAGTGCTTCATCTTTCTTGATCGTGAGGGCCCACACAGTCTCCACCACTTCCTGGGTAGTACGTGGCTGGACCAGGAAAGAGCCATTCGTCTCCCGCAACATAGTTGCCGAACTTGCGCGTGGCGCGGATTCGAAGAGCGCTGTTGGACGCCAAGACAGTGAGCGTTCGGATTGCCCCCACCTGCACCTCACCAGGATACAGTGGGAACGGTTCTGGGTACTTGTCGAACACGCGGAACTCGATCTCGCCATGGCGAAGCTTGGCCTGGTTGAACTTGTCACGCACAACCTCGCCTGATCGTAGCATAAAAGAGTCAAGTCAGATTACCGTTCATTGACGACAACGCGAGGAACAGCATTTATGCGTAGTATTCATACCTGTCTCCGATATCACGACTGGGTTGCGGATCTCGACGTAGTGCTGCGCTGGCAGCACGATCATGTCTTGTGGGGACGTCAATACATGTTCGTGTTCCTGGCGAGTGTAGGTCAATGGACCCGACAGCACGCGTGATACGTTGGAGTTGGTGTCGAGCACATGCACGTATTTGTACGGTGGTAGGCGAATGACTCGGGGCCCGGCGCCTTCCATGATGCTAGCTGAGCGACAGTGGGTATAAACGGGCAGAATACTGAATCGGGCAGGGTAGTCTTCAGGTAGGTGGCTGAATGAGGGTACTGTTGCTTGGGGTGGGTGCGTGAGCTTCCTTCCCTTACGTTGCCGAAAGGTGTATGCGTTGTCGAGAGGGTCTTGGTTGGATCGCCAATTGCCAAGTGAGCTTCTGCGTGTTGTGATTGTACCCTTTGGTTTGTGAAGCGTCAGAATAATGATGTGGCCCACACCAGATAGGAAGAAGGTGA
Organism: Lagenidium giganteum; assembly: GCA_002286825.1. Classification (NCBI taxonomy): domain Eukaryota; phylum Oomycota; class Peronosporomycetes; order Pythiales; family Pythiaceae; genus Lagenidium; species Lagenidium giganteum. The sequence goes on from NSDO01000270.1 coordinate 62,798, forward strand.
GAGTGAAGGTAGTGTCAAGGCAAACGCGAGTCGCCTTCAAGCAGCCGACCTGGATCGGTGTATCGCATCACAGGTGAGACCGTCGTGTCATGGCGTGTCTGTCGGGATGAGCGTGTGGTGCCACTGCGCTGTTTGGTAGAGGGCGATGATGGCGCACTCTTGATGGTGCGACCCAGTGTGCGTGCTGCCATGCCGTGCGGTCGTCGTCCGTTGACTGTGGGACATGCTTCCATATTGGCGGCAGTCTGAGTGCTGTTCCAGATGGAGCCGTTGGTGTCGCATCGCATTTGCGCACGATGGACCAGATCCGCGGCTGCTTCATCTTGCTGTGCTGTCAATGTGTTCCCATTGGGTGTCTCAAGGACTGCGCTGCGCTGCTTGCTCGACGCTCTTTGGTATCTAAAGACGCTCGCGGTGGATTCGACGACATGTTCCATGGTTTGCATGGCTTGTGCTTTTGTTTGTGGTGTCGCTGGTCCCCATCACTGCATTGAGTGTCTTTGTGGATGCACGTGTCGTGAACGTCATGAGCAGCGACCAACTGACTCCTGTAATGGACTTGAACATGCTGTTGTTGCTGGTGTTGCGCGTGTGGCTCGTTGTCGCCTGCGCGGTCGTCTTTGCCAGCTCAAAAACTCCTCCGCAAAAGCAGCTCTCTCTCGACATGGCGTGGCGATGCAGTGCGTTGACCAACGAAGGCTTGGTGGAGAATTTAGCGCGGGCGGGCATCGTGCAATCTCAGCGAGTGCGCGATGCCATGAAGGCAGTCGATCGAGCCAAGTACATGGCGGCGCAAGGTCCCGTGGACCCGCGCATCGCCTACATGGACTCGCCGCAGCCAATCGGCCACCAGCAAACGATTTCAGCTCCTCATATGGTGAGAAACGCGCACCACATTGGTAAATGGATGCCGTGACTGAGCGTACACTTCATGGTGATAGCATGCCTACGCATTACAGCTGGCAGATTCCGCCATCGACGGCCTCGAAGCCCCCAAAATCTTGGACGTTGGCGCTGGATCTGGCTATTTAACCGCTTGCTTGGGTCGAATGGTGAGCGCTATTTCCTGTGATCGATTCGTGGGTTATGCGAGTGTGATGACGCAAAATCATGCAGGTGGAAGCGAGAGGTGGCCGTGTGATTGGCATTGAGCGCATCCCAGAGCTAGTATCGATGGCCTCCAAGAACGTCAATGGAGCCGATGGTGATCTCATCGAAAAGGGCGTCGTGTCCATTCAAGGCAAGTCATTTGTTTGCACCATTGCGAAAATCAACCGCCTCACCAGGGGTTGGTACCGATAGCTGCGGATGGATGGCAAGGATTGCCAAATGATGGACCGTTCCATTTCATTCACGTTGGTGCGGCGGCTGAAGAGACACCGCAAGCACTCATGCGCCAAGTACGTGTGTTGTGTTGAAGTTGTTTGTGAAGGCATCCATCTGACTCATCCGACCGTCGTCGTCTTGCAGTTGTCTAACGGAGGAAAACTAGTGGTCCCAGTCGGTCCTCACGGCGGGGCGCAAGTGCTACTGGAGATCCAACGCGAAGGCCAATCATTCAAGGAGCGCAAGCTTATGGATGTCTCGTACGTTCCGCTGGTTCGTGACCGTACTGAGCTATAATCCGTCGCAAGTATTCCTGTTGGTGTGACACTGCATCGAGCGTGCGGTCGATGAATTTACCAATTTTGCGTGAATGAATACCACAACCGTCTGCAATCACTCGATTTCTTCCAGTGCTAGGTCTTGCTCGTGCCCAACCAATACGTCGTTTAGTATCCTGATCCCTGCGGCTTCTTGGTCGACTTGACGCTCAAATGCATTCCACGCGCCCTCGTTGATGAGCAATTCGCGTGCCATTTCGCCGTCGGATGGATCCATGTTTTGCACAAACGTATGGAAGACATCGTTGTTCCGTTGGGTTAGTCGCTGCCCAACTGGTACTTTGCCGTTTGCGAACAGCGTCCGCTGGTCCAACCATTTACCGCGGTCTACACGGATCCAATCCCGCTCCCGCTCAGCGAACTGTTGCTCAAGAAGACTGAGGATTGCTCCCCCTGTCTTGCTGTCGCGGTCTTCCCGCTGACCCCCGTCGTTTGTGTTGCCAACTGCAACGGTGGCCCCAGACAGCTCCTGGATGCGCTCTTGCAGCTTGCGATGGGTTCGTTCACGGCGCTTTATGTCTGCGCGAGTGAGTGGTTCCGTGCGCTCGCCCCTCGCTTCTTTGGCAGCTTTCTCATGTGCTTCGAGGCGCTTTTGTTCCTTGAGTTTCTTCATTTGCCGGCGCTTTTCACGCCGGGTTTCTTCCACTTCTTCTTGTTCTCGCTTAGTGATGAGCTCTGCCAGCATCTGCCGCCGCTCGAGCACTGAAGGCAATCAAAATCTCACCAAGTAACTACAGAAAAGGACAAGACTGCATCCACACTCACCCATGTGCTTCTGAAGATCATGCAGGATCTTGCTTCGCTTGTGCGTCATCGCGATTTCGATCGCTGAGTTTGAAGTGTACGTATCCTATCATCACGACCAACAGATCATTGAGTTCAGTACGCATCCACGTGCGACGGATTAATTTCTCACTTTGGTGACTGGGACATTATGTCGAAGAAGCAGCGCCACGACCTTGCGATTGTTCCAGAACACAGCCCAACGCAGTGCAGAATACCCTTCCCTGTCAACATGTTCGAGCTGCGCACCGCGGCGCACGAGAAATCGAACGGCTTTGCCACGGTTCTTTCGACAGGCTGCGATTAATGCTGTCTCCCGCAACTATACCAGCAACGACACGTGTTGTTGGTGAATTCCTTCTCAACATCATACGACGGTGGGAACTCACGTGCGACAACGCATTGATGTCGGCCGAATATCGGAGAAGCAGCTTGAGCAGAACAACACTTCCTTTCTGTAGTGGGGTGGTGGAATTGCGTGAGATGTGAATACCTCTCGAAGGTAGTTACTGAATCAACTCACCATACCAGCGTACACGATGGCAGGCACACCCTGGAACAGCCCACGCAGCGTGATCGGTCATCGAGCCGTCAGCCTTTGCTCACTGCTACGTCCACACACCTGATCATCGCGACCATTGACATCGAAGAGTCGAGAGTCGAGAAGCATCCTGTGATCACGAAATCACGGAGACCGATGGTTACAGCATTATCCGTTCGCCATGGGAAGGGCGTCAAACGTAGCCCCACCAGACACTCCAGATCTGGGACAACGCCACTTTCTTGTGCTGAACTCTTTGCATGTGCATCGCTAGGAGGTTCTCCGGTCCATCGCAGATGAGTCCAAGACCATCCTTCGTTGTCACAGGACGCTTCCCCATTCTCCATCACCTTCCTCGCTTGCAGCACTCACGATGGGCCAAGAATACTCTGAATGCCTTGGCGTGCAGACGGCAACAACAGGAGACTCGGAATGAATATTCCAAACGGGCTTTGTATTACATTTGTCGCACGTGCTCGACAAGGAGCAAGAAATCTTTGGATGAGTGTGGCATCGCACGCTAAATCTCCTCGCCTTCCTGCTCAACGCATACATCGCTACACGTTAGTCGTGGGCGGAGTTACCATCTCCAGAGATCGCCAGAGTTTCTCGCACCTCCAAGTCGTCTTGCTTAGATCTTGGACCTCGATCCCGCCGTGGTGGCTCACGACGGTCACGCTCTCGTTCGCGCTCACGCTCTCGTTCACGTTCGCGTTCACGTGGCCGCTCACGTTCACGTTCGCGTTCACGCTCTCTCCCACGGTCGCGATTGGCGTCCTGTTTGTTCGGTGTGCGCCCCGAGTCTTGTCTCGCTGGTGGTGCGCGGCTCGATTCCGGCTTAGCAGACGCACGCGTTGGCTCCTGCTTTACCGGTGTACGGCTGGGCTCTTCCTTGACTGGTGCATCAATTTTCGAGTCTGCCTTCACTGGTTCGCGACTGGGCTCAGATTTGACAATGCCCGCTGCTGGCGCCTTCTCGGTTGCAACGACGGGTGCATCACCGTTTTCGTCCTTATGCCCGTTGCTCACTTCCACGGCTGCATCCGGTTGTTCTTCTTTCTCCTTTGGCGCATTGTCCGTGTCCTTAATGCCTAGGATACCCTTGACGACGCGCCCCGCGCCATCTGCGGCCAAGTCCATGTATTCGATGTTGGTCTTCATTGCCGATCGCAGGGTTCGCCAGCAGTGCATCTTGTCCTTGTCTGGCCAATACTCTTCCTCAATTCCGTTCTCTGGATCCCACGCTTCAGTGAACCGCTCCATGTACGTTGCCATTTGTACTTGCGTTGCTGTCACATAACCGGATTAGTATGAACAGGAGTTGAATGTTGGCGCTGCTTCAATCTCACCTCGTTCGCCGCCCTTGATTTTTTCTAAAATCTGCGATGACTTGGAGCTCGCCGACAGGATCTGCTCCAACAGGGCACCGTCGTTGCCCTTCGCAACACGCGCACGCTTGGCGATGAACTGTCGCTTTGGTGGGTCGTTCATCTCGCTCGCTGGTCGCTTCTTCTTCGAAGGAGAACCCTTGCCGTCCTTCTCACCAGGTGGGAACTTCTCATACGGCGGACACTTGTCCTGCTTCCACAGCGTCCAGTTACGCTCTCGCTCGAGCACATACGACACCATCTCGCTGAAGCTCTTCCCATCGGGTGGTGTTTGCTTCAGCAACGCCATCACTCGCTCGTACAGCTCGTTCAGCTTCGTCTTCGGTGTGACAGCGTTGGCCGGTGGCTTGATCTTGGCCAAGTGGTTCAGCAGGATCAAAAACTGCGTGAGCATGCACTCGCGGAGGATTGGATCTCGCAGCTGCAGGCGGAACAGTCGACTGTTCGAGAGGTACTTGGGCTGGAAGAAGTGCTCAGCGCTGTCCTCGCCCATGGTCTGCTGCGCCCCAGAAGCGCTCAGGTCACGAGCGCGCTCCAGGTCGTCCGGCGAAAAAGCATTGCCTTCGAATGCTGAAAGCACCACATTCAATTCCGTGAACTAGACACCACAAACAAGGTCAGGTTTCGCTCCGACGATGGCCGCAGATAGCACACAAACGGCCACGTACAAATCCTTCCCACGCTTCAGCGCTCTCAGTCGCATGCGCGTGGTTGCGGAAGTAGCGCTGCAGGTCCCAGAACGTCTTGTACAGGTTGTAGTCGATCGGGCCGGCATCGAGGCTGCGTTCGTCTTTGGCGGTGGAGCACTTGGAGTCGACTTCCATGGCTTGCACTTCCGCATCGGTCGCCTCCGCGACATCAAACGCTTCTTCGTCTTCAAACGCCGTCACATTGGTGACGTTGGACTGCGTACATACACGCACACGTAGCACGCGACACCTCAGCACACGCGGATCTATTGGCTAACAACTACCGCGGCATTCGCAAACAAAATACGCACTTTCCCCATCAAGTTGACAGCCGAACGCTCCGAGAGCGCAAACGTGAACGACAAGAACACGAGGATCTTGCCGCAGAAGACCGTGTTGTGCGTCTTGGACAGGCGGCGCAGCAAGGCGTTGCACATGCGCAGCAGACACAGTGACGACTTGGTCGTGCGTCCGGCCGCCGGAATGAAATCTGCCTGCAATTCACAACACACACAACATAGCAGAGGCGTCCACATTAGTTCCTCTCTCTCTCTCTCTTCCATCACTCTCAATGCCGCAGATCATCATGAAGCAGCGTGGCGTGGCTATTTCGTACCGTCGTGAGCTTGGCCTTCCTGCTCTCGAGCAGGTCCCACAACTTCTCGCACGTGCTGATGGTCTGTCCCTCCATGAGGTCTTCCAGCACTTTGTACGGCGCGTTGTTGATGAGATACTTGTGCACAACGCCGTCGATGCACAGGTCCAGGAGCGCGGGCAACCCAACGCTGCAGGGCGTGGCGTTGGCCTTGATCAGCAGCTGCCACGACACGTGCTCCACGACCTTCTGCACCGCGATGTCCAGCACGCTGTGCGTGAAGTCGATCGGCTTCGGGTTCTTCAGGTCGTGCTCCACGGCCGCGAGCGTGCGCGAGTAGAGCTGGCCGAGGCGGTCGACGGCGTCATCGTGGCGGTAGAACTCTTTGATCGCCTTCTGCGGATCCGGAACACAACGTTAGCGACTGGGACTGCGCATGTGCATTGGTGAGACGATTGCGCATGCAACAACACCGTGCGACCTGCTCGTCTCGCCCATGGATCGGCCTCATACAGCCACGTACCTCAGCGTGCTTAGCCAGCTCCAGCGCCATCGTCGTCGCTTCCTTGGTCCCGAGCTTGGCAGCGAGTACCTCAAATGAGGTGGTAGGATCCTAGGATACACCATTGATAACGGGGTGGTCGAAAGTGGTGTGCGTCACATTATGTTTGAGCGGGATGTTGCCAGAGTATATTTTTTGCCGCCATTTCTTACTACTGTAGTATATGGGTTGGCTTGCCCATCTGTTGCGGGTGACGTGGACGACGTTTGGTGTGCGTCAGCGAATGGAATGAGTTATCTTTCGATCACTGCAGTCAGCTGGCGGGATCTGAAGCAGCGGTCTCACTGGGTTCAGTTGGCGATGGATTTGACACCGACCCGGCAGCAATTCTCTCTCCTCCGGACGGAAGAGGTCGACAAGAGCCGGCTGTTCTCGCGTCGGATCGCCACGCTATCATGGCAAATCAACGGGCACGCTGCTGCTGCAAGTGTCTGACGAGTGTGGTAAAATACAAAGCGTGGACGTGAGCCTAACCATCCGGAAAAGCCGACCAGACCAGCCAACGCCCTCCCGACCGGTCCACACGCCCCCCCCCCCCCCCCCCCCCCCCCCCCCCCCCCCCCCCCCCCCCCCCCCCCCCCCCCCCCCCCCCCCCCCCCC
>NSDO01000270.1:86716-100362 GCA_002286825.1 Lagenidium giganteum
CCCCCCCCCCCCCCCCCCCCCCCCCCCCCCCCCCCCCCCCCCCCCCCCCCCCCCCCCCCCCCTGGATTCTTCACGCCTCCCACGAATCCTCCACCTCCCTTCCTCCCACTCGATCGCGTTCTCTTGTGCAATGGTGCTCCTCTTTGACCAGCTGGAGAGTCCATGGAGAAGCGGAGAGAAGCAGGAGGAAGGGCGACGACGCGAAGCGTCGGTCACTTTTGTCGCGCTCGCCGCCGCTTCACGCCATGTTCATCCCGCCCGCTGCTATTTGCTTGCTGAGACCTGACCCTCGACACCAACTGCCACCGGATAGCTCACAACGTGTAGATTTGGATCCATGAGGGTTTGCTGTTGACCCCAACCCAGCCCGAGCCCATGATTACGTGGCAGCATTGATGGTCAACTCGAATGGTGGATGCCCAGATGGATGACCCAGCTGGGTATCCACTCACCGTTCCTCACCCCATTCTCCCCCGAGCTTTGACAACCTCCAAGCAGTCGCCAGCAGACGGGGGAAAGGCCGGAACAAAAGGCCGGAACTTTATGTGTCACCAGCGTCACTTTCGCCCAGCCAAGCAGATGTCTCCTGTTCCACAGTCGTTAATCCAATCGCACACAGGATCGCCACCAGGTGGTTGCGGCGACGATGGAGTCCACAACCGCAGGCGAGGCGAGATGACGTCTCCTGCCCTCGGAGCGGGAGTGAGTGATATGGAGCGGAGCGGAATGGTGGTGGAGGAAGCCTCTGGCTCCACTGCCGCTTGCCGGTGCACGCGCTCCCCCCTTTTCTCAGCGCAGTCGACTCAAGCAAGCACAGGCTTTCTAGGCTTGCTGGGCTGCGTGTTGGCCAGCGCCATGCTTCTTGCGCGTCTGCTTCGCACAATCCCGGAAATGGGGTACACCCGACTTTGACGCCAACACGCACGCATTGCGCCAAATGCGCCAATCACACGCGATCCGCGTGCAACTGTGCTGCCACGTCGCCAGGGGAGGTGACGCTGCACGGCGAGGCGACATCCCTCTCGAGATTCGAAGTGGTGCTGTCTCGATCTTTCACAGTTGGGACACGAACCGCCCGGCCCGACCCGAATTGGCCGAACCCAGAGCGGGCTGGGGGTTTAGGCGAAAGGAAACAACACCCAACGGATGGGTGCGTGGCTGTGACCAAGACCGTGACAGTGCGTTGGGGTCGAGAGGAGACCCGAGCCAACCGGGGTGGTGGCGGCAACCATGGCAACCCCCACGCCTCAGCAACACTTCGCATCTTCCTCCGTCGTCACCAAGCTCCTCCGTCTCGCCTGCCGAAGATGACGAAGCACACCACAGCCAAGGGCAACGGCGCCACCTACGGCACGCTGCCGCCGCACCAGCCGCTCAAGGAGTTCTCCACGAGTCCGCGCCGCCGCCAGCTGAGCTGGTATGTGCACATGTTCCTCATCAACTTCGTCGAGTTCTCGGCCGAGTCGTCTCGCGGGGTTGTGCTGGCCACGCTCTTCCTCTACAACAAGTCCCTCGGTGGTGACCTGGCCTTCATGGGCTTGCTCACGTCGGTCTTCTCGGTAGGTCGCTTGATCTCATCGACTGTGTTCGGCTGGATGTGCGATCGGTACACGTTCAAGACGGTCTACATCGTGTCGTCGGCGATTTGCTTGATTGGCAACATCATCTACTTGTTGGCGGACCAGCACGTGGCGAACAGTAAGCATTTGCTGGCTGTGAGTCGCTTCTTGGTCGGATTTGGTGCGGGCAACCGCAGTGTCTGCCGTGCAAACGTTGCGGCCATCACGACTGTGCACCAGCGCTTGAAGTGGTTGACCGTGTTGGCATCAGTCGTGTTCTTGGGTTACGCGTTGACTCCTGGTCTTGGTAGCCTCGTGGCCAAATCTGACACATTCATCTTAGGCATCCACCTCAACACGTACACCACACCTGGTTTGATCCTTGTCGTCATCAACGTTGTCACGATCGCGCTAATGCTGACAATCTACGATGGCTCAGTTAGCGTCGATGATGGGCCTGTGGAACTTGCATCGATCGTCGACGTTGCCGATCCTCACGCCAACCCGAACACGTTGCCGAGGCGTGTCGTGACCGTCGGCTTGTGGGTGTTCGTCTTCCTCAACTTCAATGCTCGTGGCATCCTCTCTGTGTTCGAGACTGTCAATATCCCATTGCTTCTCGATGTCACGGGACGCGACCACAACAGCATCGACTCGATCATTTGGGCATCGAACTACCAGTTCTACCTCGGCTTACTAGGTCTTATCTCGTACTTTTCCATCGAATACTTCCATCGTCGCATCTCTGACGTCAACTGGGTCCAGCTCGGTTTCGTGATGCTCACGATCGGCAACGCGCTGCTCGTTATTGCGCCAGCGCATTTGACGTTCACTCGGTTGGGCATTGCCGAGGTATTTGTGTGGAGCATTGGTTGTCCGATCACGACGGCAGTAGTTGTCTCTGCCTTTTCCAAGCTGCTCGGCGGTCGGCCACAAGGGACGATGATGGGATTGTTGGGATCGGCAGGATCGGTGTCGCGGATCGTGCTCCCGCTATTACCGGCGGCGATTTCTTCGATGACAGCAGTGTTCTGGATCAACCTGGTCCTTTGCATCTTCGGAATGGCGCTGCTTCACTGGTACAATGGCGTCGTGCAAGATGCATGGGAAGTGTCGAGTAGCGACATCCAGCCGCTGAACATGGAGACGATAAGCTCTGAAGATGTCAGTGCCGCATAACTTCTGGAACACGCGTAGATAGAGAAAGATGCGTGTGCTTTACCCACTTCATGAGCGATCAAACACAAGTCTCCATATCGAATGGACATTTCCAATTTACAGAGACTACTGTCTGGTGTGTTGCTATTGATGAACAAACGCAATACCTTTGAGGACAGCAACAGAGCGTGGACAACAACCTACTTGGAGCCACCGAATGGCCACCAGCCGCCGCCGCCGGATCCCTTTCCATCGTCTTCATCCTCAGCAGCAGGCTCAGCTGGGAGTTCGGACGGCGCACCTCCCGCATAGCGATGCTCAAAGTCACCAAGACCGGGCACGATGTATCCGCTTCTGTCGCGCGCAGAATCGAACGACGCGGTCACGAGGCGCGCATCACCGAATTCCTGTCGTCCCGCCATCATGACCATGTCAGCAGAAGTCACTACCAGAGCTCAACAGACAACGCATAACCACCTGGCAGAATTTGTCCGCGGCTTCTTGGCAAGTGACGAGAGTCACGACGGTGATCTTGTCCTGGGCCACGCCTTCTTGACGCAATACCTGCGTTAGACGCACCACCAAGCATATCAACAACGGTCGAATGAATGCGGTGCTCAATCCACATCTACTGTATTCGTACGTGGATGACTTTGCCGACTTTGTCTAGTGCGTTCAGCTCTGGGCACAGCAAGATCACTTCGCGGTCTTCCAGGTCTGGGAGATCCGACCGCACGATCTAGGTAGCGCCCGTCATCAGCCAGATAGGATGAATACGAAGTCAGCTTGACCACGGAGAAACACTCGATATCGAGCAGCAGCAGCAGCAGTAGCACCTACCTTGGCACCAATGCGGTCGTCCGACGTTTCCAGCAGCACCTCTCCAAGCGGAGACTCGAAGGGCAGCGCCAGGTGCAGCACCTGCAGGAGACTGCAAACCAAGCACAGCCACAGTCAGAATGGCAATGACAAGGCGACGCATCTCGCTAATACCGACCCTTTCTGCACTTCAGGCTTGGACGCAATCGCAATGCCGCAGACCTTGACATCGTCCTCGAAGACCATGCCCTTGACGCGGTGGCCTCGCGGAGTCGTGACGACGGCCTGTGCAACCATGATAGCCACAGCAATGCTTCAGCCATGCACAGCACAACATACACGAGCCGTGGCGTGGGCATACCTCGTCATCATTCGGCAAAGCCGTGAGCGCCAGGTCGACGCTGGCTCGCAGCACGCTGTCAGCTTCATGCACAAATTGGCTTCCTACACATCACGCAGAGCCCCTGTTCAGCAACCCAATCGCCCGCTTCATGGCCTTCACATAGTGCTCCCACCTTGGCTCTCGCTGTCGCGGATACGCGTCATGCCCAGCTGCACGACTTCGCTCTCCAGGTCCAACACCACGACGTTCTCATGCTAACGCAGCACACGACCCCCCATCGTCAGCACCCTGCCACACACCACACCCCACCGTCGCCCCATAGCACACAGCGGCGCCGTCACTGACCTTGGCTTTCCATAATTCCAGGCGGACACCACGACCGAGGGCTTCGCTGAACGATCATGGACGGTGTGAGCCCCCCCCCCCCCCACTAAGCACACGCACACACAGCCGTTGATTGCCCGTACCCGCTGGCGTACACACGCTTCTCCGAGCGCGCACATGAGAGCGCCACTGGCGCCGTCAACGCGGCGGCGGTCACCACACGCGCGTGGGCTTTAAGTGCTTGGCGGAACATCCTTCGGTCGGATCTCTCAGTGCGATCGCACAGACGCACCCTCGTGCGTACCCCCTCGTGCACGGGGATACCGGCACCACATCGATTAATTGGTGTACCCTCGTGTGGTGGCAGCAGACAGGGGTTGTCAGTGGAACCCGCAGGTTAACGAAATATACTATTTCGTATCTATATTTTTTGCAGACGCGTCACTCACTCATCATCAGGGCGGTGGCATTGCCCGACTTGCGCACCGACGACCACGATGACGACGACGACGACGACGACGACGGCGACGCGCGCCGTGACGGTGCTGTATGGATCGCAGACGGGATGCGCCGAGTCCATTGCCAAGGTACGCACGCATCTCTGCCTGCCTGCTGCGGTCTCTTCGACACCCTCTGACCTCGCATTGTGCCCCACCAGCGCATCTACGACGAAGCCCAGGACAAGCAGTTGAGCGTCGAGCTGGCGCCGCTGAACGAGTTCCAGAGCGTACGTTGTGAATATTAATGCGTGCTGTATAACTCTGCTGGGTGTCGAATCGATGGGCGCTGATTTGTCGTGGCTGGGGACAGCTCAGTGTGCTGGAGAAGCCCGGCCATCACGTGGTGATCGTGTGCTCGACCACGGGCAACGGCGAGCCACCAGACAACGCCGGCAAGTTCTGGCGCTTCGTCAAGCGCCGCACGCAGCCAGCGACGCTCGCAGCCAACCTGCTGTACACAGTGCTGGGCCTGGGCGACACCAACTACGACAAGTTCTGGTGCGTGGAGCTGTCGCTCACTCCCGACACACCTGCGTTACTCGTTCTGTGGTGTTCGCGTGACTTATATTGCATGCATTGCGTCTGTGAATGACGCAGTTACATGGGCAAGAGCATCGACAAACGCCTGAGCGAGCTCGGCGCCCAGCGCTTCTACGGCCTTGGTACGTTCTTGGTCACTGTGATGAGGCTCCGAGAGGTCATCGTGATGTGATCGTTTTGTTTTGTTTCAGGCACGGCCGATGAAGCACTGGGCCTGGAAGATGACGTTGAGCCGTGGCTTGATGGCCTCTGGGCTGCGTTTGACAAGTCGACTGGCGCAGCCGACGCCTCCACCGCTGATGGCGCGTCGACGTGTTCGAGCTCGGCGGATCAGGACGACGCCAGCGCCGCTCCTGAAGCGACGATCTCAACCGACAATGCAGCGACGAATGTTGATGAGCCGTATGTGTCGACCAATATCCAGACGTTCGACGCCATGTTTGGGCCATCGACTGCGCCCACGGAAGAGCCCACGGACGTGCCGCGACTGCAGTCGTCCCTGCTGCAGCTGAGCTTCCTCGACAAGGCTGCTGCGACAGAGGAACCACCTGTGGAAAGCACGACGATGACACCGAGCGCCGGCACCGAATACAGCTCGACGCACCCATTCCATGCGCGCGTTGCTCAGGCCAAGTTCCTGACGGCCCCGGAATCAGAGCGGAAGGTGCTGCAGATGGACATTGACATCGCAGGTTCGCACATCACGTACAACCCGGGCGACTCGATCGGCATCAAGTGCCCGAACCGAACTCGTGACGTCGATGCCTTGCTGAAGCGACTGCAACTGGACGGTGCAGCCCTGTTCACGGCCGAGTCGGTGGCTACCAAGCCGAAGCGTGCGACGGCCGCCAAATCTGGTGGCAGTCGTTTCCCGACGCCCTGCTCGGTCCGCAATGCGTTCACCAACATCGTCGACATCCTGAGCGTGCCGAAGAAGGCGACACTGCGTGCACTCGCGACCTACTGCGCGGACACTGAAGAGCGAGCCCGCATGCTCGTGCTCAGCAGCAAGGGCGGTGCCACCAAGTTCCAAGCGTTTGTCGCTGACCAAGGCCTCACGTTCATCGAGCTGCTGTACCTCTTCCCGTCATGCGCGCCACCGCTCGACCACGTGCTCAGCTTGCTGCCGGACCTCATGCCTCGCTATTACTCGATCGCTTCGTCGCCATTGACCGACTCCACGCGTTTGACCATCGCGCTCACGATCGTGTCTAACACCATCGGCCCCAACAACAACATTCCACGCCCTGGTCTGTGCACCAACTGGCTGCTGCAGCTCTGCCAGCCTTTGCTTGATGGAACAGCGGTTGCCGACGTTCGCTTGCCGCTGTTCTTGCGCCCAACGCGCGACTTCTTGCTGCCTGCGAGTCACGAATGGCCTCTCGTGCTCATCGGACCTGGCACGGGTGTGGCGCCGTTCATGGGCTTCCTCCAGCATCGCTATTACGAGACCAAGCAGCAAGCAGAGCAAGCATCGGACGTGTGCACAGGCTGCTGGCGTGGTGGGCTCGACGTGGAAGATCTGGAGGAAGACGACGAGTTTCGTGCCAAGAAGGAACCGAAGGGCATGTTCTTGTTCTTTGGTTGCCGTCATCGGGACCAGGACTGGCTGTTCCAGCACGAGATGAAAGAATTCCTGGCACACGGCACGTTGACGAAGCTCTTCACGGCGTTCTCGCGCGAGCAGGCCGAGAAGCACTATGTGCAGCACGAGCTGCGTGCCAACGGCGCGTTGGTGGCCGACTTGGTGCTGAACCAAGGCGGCTATGTGTATGTGTGTGGTGATGGCACGCAGATGGCTCGTGACGTCAACGACACGCTGGTGGCGCTGCTAGAGGAACACGGCGGTCTCTCAAACGAAGACGCCACCAACAAGCTCAAGGACCTCGCGCTGCGCCAGCGCTACGTCCGCGACATTTGGTGCTAGGCCGACTGCCCATGATGCGATCTTGCTGATTGTCCTTCTCTCCTCCGTGGCCGCAGCCAGCCTCGTCCTGATGGCCGCGCAAGACAGAAGCACAACCAGCTAGAGACGTCAGCAGATTCAATAGACCGCTCGTTTCTCGAATATCGCATTTATTACTTTATGCGATTGCGCTTTGTAGTTGATATCACTGGTGCTGGCGTCGTTTCGGACGGGCCGTTGGTGGCTGCTGTCCTTTTTCCAAGCCCCCACGCGCAGCACCAAGCAAGGCTCGACCGCGACAGCCTCAGTTGCGGTCGCAGCACACAGCGACGTGCATTTGCAGCCTTGGTTCGAGCAGACATGACCGTGCACAATGAGCACGTCGTCGAGTTCTTCGTGGTCGCGGAGCGCAAGACCGCCGCTGGTTCGCTCGCGCTCATACTACCGCACTGAATCCACGGCTGGCGGCACTGATCACTAACAGAATCCTCTGCTGCTGCTAGGTGCTCACGCTGACATGACGTTCTCGTACCCAGCGACCTCGCAAGAAGAGACCGAACTGTGCGAGAGCGTCACCATGGTACGTTGTGTGCCTCTGGGTCGATCTTCCAGCGCTTACGTCGCTTGCCTCCAGTTCATGTTTCCGCACGCGTTCGGTGCTGGTTGGGATGGTGCGTCGCTGCCCCCACCGCCCATGCACAGCATCTTCGCGCTCACCGACGCGACGGGCAGTCATCTCTACGGCGCTTCCATCAGCTTCTTCGAGGCGAAGCCCTTGTCGTCCTCGTCTTCTTCTACTTCCGCCAATAACAGCAGCAACAATGCGATCGAGCGCACCGTCTACGAGGCCAAAGCCATCTGCCTGCTCAGCCGCCGCCCATTCTACACGGCGCTGCTGCGCTACCTCGAACAGCTCCTGCTGCTCGGTCTTCATCAGTCGCAATGGCAGCGCCGACTGCAGAGTCTAGCGTCACCAGAGTCCACGTGCGCAGTCGAGCGCGCCCTCTGCAATGTCTTTCACGAAGTGCCCGTGCCCTGCTTTGGCTTGGCCGTGCAGCTCAATCTCGGCTCTCTCGATGTCGTGTTGAGCCGTCCGCTGTTGACCGAGTTCCCGTTCGCCATGGACGCTGAGCTCATGGTCACCACGTTTGCGCTCGTGCCCCCCAAGCTACTCGTCACACTCTACCATCACGTGCTGCTGGAGCACCGCGTGCTCGTGGTCGGCACCGACGCGTACCTCGTCGCCGCTATCCTTGAGACGCTTAAGGCGCTGATCTTCCCTCTGTCTTGGCTCCACGTCTTCATTCCGGCCATTCCGGACTCGCTCGACCTCTCGACACTGCTGGACGCGCCGGTGCCGTTCCTAGCAGGTGCGCATGTCGACCAGCTGGCTGACGCGGAGACACCGCCGTCCGTGGTCGTACTCGACGTCGCCGGGGCCGAACCGACGCTGCGAGCGACAAGCAAGGACGTGGCGCTACCGCCTTTGCTCGAAGTCTCGACCAAGCTGCTGACCAAGCTCGTGAACCTGCGCCTGCCCGATCACATCGTCCAGAAGCGCGAGTTCCATGCCAAGCTCTGGGACCGCCGAGTCCAGCTGCAGAAGGCGTGCATGCTATTGCCTCACGCATCGCCCACGGAATGGGACGCACCGAACGCGTCACGTGTGTGCTTCCTGCTGCGTGCTAACGCGCTGTACGAGAAACTTATGCGCGCGTTCCTCGAAGTCATGGCCACACTGCTTCGTGACTACCCAAGTTATCTCGCTCGCGGCAGTGGCAACAACAGCTCTTGTAGCGGTGAGAACGTCTTTGACTTTGAGCGCTTTGTGCGGCGCGTACCAACAGCAGAGCGACCATTTCTGCGCGCCTTCACGGCCACGGCGCAGTTCCAGGCGTTCATGGCGCTGCACTGCGACCGCGTGTCGCGCGAACAGGAAGCGCAGCTGCATTTCTTCCAGAGCTATCTGCAGCGCGGCGCCGATGCGTTCGAGGCCCCACGCCAGCCACTGCAACAGCGAACGTTTGTGGCGCATTCGCCACAGCTGCCATCGATGTTCGTGGACGCTCAAGACAGCGACAACAATGAGACGGCAGACACTGCCGGAGCTAGCGCCGACTGTGCGCCACTACACTTTGCCTTTTCGCAGCTCAATGTCGCTGCGTTTGGCGAACCACGCAAGGTGCACTTCCCAACGTTTGCCGATCAAACGGCATCGACGCCTTTGGTGGCTGCACCATCGCTAGGCTCACTTGCCATTGCACCGCAGAACGAGACACAGCGGGAAGGTCACGAGTCTGGGTTCGACTGGATGCAGTCGCTCATTAAGAAAACACTGAGCAGCTGCGAACACGATCAAGAACCGCCAACCGCGGCGACAGCCAAGCCAGCGCCGTTCAAACGATCGCGAACCATTGATCGCCTCAAAGCATCGTCGCCGTTCTACCGAACAATGACGCAGAAGCTCACCGACATCACCAGCAGTCACAGTCACAGCAACGGCAGTGGGCTGTTTTCCAGCAGTGCGGCTTCGAATACTCGACCAGTGCACCCACGACCTGCGCCGACGCTGTCATCGCCATGGCTGGTCACCACCAGTGCATGCTCGTGCAAGCAGCAGGTCGGTGAGCTCACAGATGAACTGCGTAGTGTGTTGGGGCAGCACGAGGCCAACTCGTCGCACGCCAGTGACGCGTACTGTGCACTCATTCGCGCGCTGTCGGACTGTGGTCACGCCAGCGACGCCAAGGTCGCGCTGGATGAGTGCCTTCGTGGGTGTCGGTTGACGTCGCTCGCTGGTCTGGCCCAGCAACGGCACGTGTGGAAGGTCGTGAGTGAGCTAGTTCGCGGCTACGTGCGCAACGGCCTCGTGCAACGTGCGTTTGAACTTTTGGAGCCCGTCGAGTTGGACGAAGAGCAGCTGTTGGACCCAGCCATGGGCGCTCTGTCGTTCGCTGCGCCCGTGCTCGGCACGGATCGAGACGTGCTGCTCGAGCGCGTGTACGTCACATTTGGCTGTGGCAACCTCGGGCTGTGCCTAGCGCCACGCGATACTCGTAAGCACGAAGGTTGTCTGGTGGTTACTAGCCAGCCCGAAGAAAACAATGAGGACGAGGACCAAAGCGACGACGATGACGACGACAACGAAGAAAATGATCAGGGCAATGACAGTGCTCGCTTGGTGCACGATGGCGACGTAATCGAGGCCATCAACGGCGAAGTGGTGACACAGTACGCGTTCCGCGATGTGGTGAACTGCCTCAAACACGCCAAACGCCCCATGACGGTGACATTTCTTCGAGGCATCCAGAAACTGGGGACTGCCATTGGCCCGTTCTATCGGACGGTCAGCGGCCAACAGCTCACAAAGCGTGACGAGCGTGAGATGAAACAGCGGCAAAGTGCTCGCCAGGACCTCTGCGATCGCTTTGGTCTGCTGCCGCAACGCGGCATCCGCGTCACAACACTGGCCGACTGCACAGCCTGCGGTGTGCGTGCTTCGGTGCGCGATATCAAAGCTGGGTGGACAGCAACCAACGCCCACGATTACACCACGGCGTGTGCCGCGTGTGCCCAGCGCTACGTGCCACGCCTGTGCGTGATGCTGGGTGTTACGACAGCGTTCTATCAGCCCCGCGACGACGCTGCTGCTGCACGGGCACAGGTGGAGCAGGTGGAATACCTGTCCATGCCTGTGCTGCGCAAGGAGCTGACCAACTTGGCTGCCAGTGTGCCGCTTGGGCTGTTGTCGCTACGAGAAGTACGACAGCGCCACAGCCGCATTTACTGGAATGTGGTCGTCAAGTTGCTGTCACTGGCGTGTCCGATCGACTTCCTGGAACTGCCTGACATGACTAAGCAGGACATACTGAACCAGCAGTCGTCGAGTGAAGCAGCGACCAGACAACGCCGCCGCACGCGCAAGGTGAGCATGGTTAGCATTGCGGCTACGATTGAAGAAGACACGCGACATGAACAAGAAGGCGTGGGCCCAGACGAAGATTACGAGCAACCCACTGCAGAAGGCAGCGACGAGGACTGCGATATGGCAACGCTGCGCTCGTTGTTCTACCGCATCGTTCGCAAGCGTTCGGCATCAGATAGACTGGACGTGGCGACCGTCAGCGCGACCGTTGTGGAAGAGCTATCGTCGGCCAACCAGCTCGAGGCGTTCGAGCAACAAGAACAACGACTGCAGCAACAGCCGCACACCGGTGAAAGCCACGACACGCGCAAGGTGTCCACGGCTTCATTGGATCGGCGAATCGCATTTGCGAGGTTGCGGCGCATCAGCACAAATGAGCTGGAAAGTGACGACCTTTTGGAGCGACGAAGCTGTCGCACTCTCAGCCTCGCTGACAGCGTTTTGACGGATGACCCTGGTGATGCATCGGACATCGACATTGACAACATCAGCGACAACGACAACGACAATGATGCAAACACTGGTCAGATCTCAATGCAGGTGCACGACAAAGAGCGACGTCAATCAACAACAAAGTTCCGACGTACATCACGCAGTATTTTAGAAAACCAGCGACATACACCACTCGCCGGAGGTTGCTAGCTTGTCGCCTAGCCTAGTCTCATAATGTCAAAATACACGGTATCTGAAAAACCAGAGTCTAGAAGTTTCTTCCTCCTGGGATTTTGGCAAAACTGCTGTCTCAGTAAACGCACAACCTGTATCGTTGGTTGAAAGGCTCAATCAGCATCTTAAGTCGTCACCTTGGGTAGGTAACCACTAGGTAGCTTGGTAAATGCGCAAATAAGCTGCGAGCTGGATTCGGATAGAAGTGGACAATATTAAATATTGGATTCTGATGGAATACGACAAAATTTAGTGTCTTCGTCTTGCATCAGAAGCGGGAAAAATTTCTCGCTCATTCTGGAATTTGTCACAGATGAAGCTCTTGCTTGTTGGTGATGATGGCAAGGCGTTGACGTCGGTCGACAATGTGGCACTGTCGGAATTCCTGCGGACGATGGAGCGCGTGTTCCAGAGAACGAGAGCGTTCAATACATGTTCCAGAGAACGAGAGCGTTCAATGCATATTCCAGAGAAAAAGAGCGTTCGTACACGAAGAATTATGAGACTGAGGCGAGGAAAAACAGATGCATGTAGGCGAAACGATTGCATGTGGAAAACAGTAAGGCCTCAATTCACTTCGGATTTTCCTAGGCGAGGCGCAGGAGTCTTGGAGTCACATCTAGCAAGTAACGCCGAGGGCATCGCTTTCCAACAGGTTATGAGCCCAACAGGGCTTCGACTGGAATCGACCGACGAAGGCCGGTCGCACAGCAGTGCCAGAAGTCGAAGACACATCTTCACAAGAAGACTTTCGATCCGTCCGAGGGATGGATCAGCACGAAGGCGCTACAGAAGCGACACAGCCAACACCTCTCACGGCGCATGATGACCAGCAGATGCAGCAGCTCCGTGAGGAACTTGAAGTCCTGCGTAGCAAACTCAGCATCCGATCGAGCATGTCTGACGTGAGCATGCGCACGGCACCGCCGTCACCAACCAAGCCGAAGCTGAAGGACATCCGATGCACAGTGTTCAGCGGAAAACAAATATACTTAAAGCCTTGGCGCCGGATTCGAGAACTTCATCTTTGAGTTCGAAACTCGGTCAGAACAGAAGCTCGCCTGAACAATTCTGTCTGGACAGACGAGTTGAAAGCCTCGGTAATGGTGAACTTCCTGCAGTGAAGAGCATCACGATATTTTCACAAGAAAAACGCGGAATGGCAACGGCGACACCACGGTGAAGACATACCGTATGAACACCTGAAACGCATCATCAAGGCTGAGTTTGGACGCAAACTCAGCCAACTTGAACTCAGCACCAAACTCAATGCTTCAAACGCAACGGAGACTCTTGGAATGACTTCTTGGAATACCTGAAGTTCATTGACAGCATTATGCTGGGAGATCAGAGCAATTAGTACTGGATGTCTTCTGCGCAAACGCATGCCCAGAACTCGCACCAACACTTATTGCTCACCAAAACCCAAACAATGACGATTTTCTCGAGGAAGCAGACCGAGCAAAGGACCTGCTTTACCAACTGAGAGGCGACGGCAGAAACTACAATGCCAGACGACACCATCGCCCAAGTGATACCACAAACGACCGCAAGGACGACGATGGTCGAAAACACAAACCTGGCGGCTATGGCAAACAACGAGGTCATGGCATCCAACCAACTGACGGCGAAGGCAACAGTGCGGCAGGGAAGAAGTTCTCATGCTATGCCTGCCGGCAGACCGGGCATAAAATGCCCCAGTGCCCCTATTTGAATGCAATGGCGCACAGACGGACTGGAGCGAACTGAGTAGTCGAGAGCAGATTGCAGAATGAATTAGACAACTGATCCTAAACATGCAGAGTCGGATGGCACAGGGAGGGCGCTAGTGAGAGCGCCGGGGATCTCCCTGCACTCCGGGTAAAGGTGCAGACATGCAGTTGAACATGCAGTTGAACTTGCAGTT
>NSDO01000270.1:103702-130379 GCA_002286825.1 Lagenidium giganteum
GCGGAACTGTGTGGAGTGTCGACCGAGGAAGTCCTGAGAGCCACAGCTCGCACCAACACAGGCATGATCGCCGAACCCAGTTGCTGATGACGCAGTGATCTGGGTCGGACTAATACATTGAAAAAGGCACGCGAACTTGCACAGGCCGGAGATGCACACGATACCAAATCCGGTGGGGCGAACGCGAGTGAAGGACGTGACGCAGATGAGACCATCAACAGTGACGATACCTTTGATGAAGCTGACATCTGGCTTGCTGCATCGAAGAAACCTGACATCGACACGAGCATGCATTGGCTCATCGACTCCGGTGCCACTCACCACATGTGCTACGAAAAATCCCTGATCTTCGGCATTGAGCCTTCGTGCTTGCAAATCCGTGTGGCATATGGCAGTAAGGTTATCGCCTCTGAAAAGGGCAGCTGTGTGTTATCGACAATGGTGAATGGTAACATCGTTCTTACCGACGTGTACTTCGCCCCCGAGCTGCGAAAGAACCTGACCACGATCAGCACGTGAATTGTTTCGTCATGGTAGAGCCAGGTCGCGTCAGAGGCTGCATTGCAAATATGAAGACTGTGATTGTCGTTCCATCGGACCTATTCCATCGCGTTGTTATCTTGATCGTGGTTTGTTCTCTTTCTCATGACTCGACTTGATCGTGACTGTGCACACCGGCGTCCTGGACGCATTGAGACTTGCAGTCCACCTCACGCCACGCTGATAAAAATACGGGCTTTGCTGAGGAACCAGCTCGATGACAATCAGGAATCTCCGTTGTGACAACTTCATTTTTCATTAGCCTGTGTCCACCGCATGTAGAAACCAGCCACCTCACTTTCGGTCTCCGTCATAGACACCAGCACCTCGTCCACGGCGTGATCCAGTTCATGCAGGTTCGCAATCCCATCATGTGTGTGTGTGTGTTGCTCCACATCACACGAACTTCAACGTGTCCGACGAGATCACGTGAAATCGCGAGAGGAGCTCAAGCTGAGTCACAAATGTATCATGATTGTCTCGAAGAGGAGACGGTCTCCCTCAACGCTGGCGCAAAGGCACTGAACAGCGTGTTGCGCTTGTACAGACCAAAGTGGACAGAACACCGAGCGACAGTACCGCAAGTACCGATGTCGATGGATCTACTGCAGGTTCTAAGAACAAGCCATCAACAGTGAAAGGCAACCAAGCACAGCCTTCTCAAGTGGGTCACAGGCGAACACGATGCCAAATGGGCAAAGATTATTTTCCCGTATCCCGGACTGAATTTGAGTCCTGCTTTTTAAATCGAAACGCTAAAACGTTTCCTCGTCCGCACATGGCAAGGCACGATCAAGCCGATGAACCAACGCCAGAGAGTTGTAGCTAAGCTGGTAGCTCGTTCGACGCCGACTTCGGAAGGCATTGAAAATCCTGGATGTTGAAGTCTTTCGCCTTCTCCACCTTCTTCGTCGTGCCATACCAGTAGATCCAGGACCAGATGTCATGGTTGGAAGTGCTGCCGACAGTTGCGCCTGGGTAGATCGGACTCAAAACCACCTTCTCGATCTCGATGAGTGGCTCCTTAATTTTTTCAACTTCAGACATACACCTCGCTGAGGTAAGCCCACTAGGAAATCTTCAAACACATGGCTCTCGTTCACCGGGATGTGCACGAAGCATCGACGGAATGCCTCGCGTTGGTTCTTGTGCGGTACGTCGAAGTAGGACGAGGAGTCGCTCACGCTGCAGTACCAGTCCAGGAGTGTTATTCACAACCAAAACGTTAGCGTTGCCCATGCTGATCGATCGATGTAAGCCACACGACTAGTGCTCCTTGACAATGAAACGAGAGCGTGTGTGTGATGTCCACTGGCAGTCAAAATCTGACGAAGGAGCTCTTGCTATCGAGCAGCCAAATCGACAAGTGAGTTCCAGATTGCTGAATCGCGGGTGCCTTCACTCACTTGGTCTCTTTGGAAGCATGACACTCGAAGAGAGACCGAAGACGGCACCATTCGACAATAATCTACGTCGACGGTGTCGTCTACGTAGACATTGGTGGCATCAAGCAGGGCTAATTCACGGATGGTGTGACATGCGAAAATGCAGACTCAGCTAAACAACGCTGCGATACGAAGACAGACGGACTCTCGTGGACTCGAAGTCTCATGAAGTTCGTACGTCCTCTGGAAAATACCTTGGCAGCGTCGAAACGAGCAGGCGCTTCATACACATGCCGTGAGTAGAAAACTCGATGGTTCTTTTGCTCATTATCGACCTGATCACTGGATGCCTTCCTCGTTATCATAGAGAATCTGGTGCTCCCCACTCGAACGAGGGAGTTGAGGATGAATATCTCCAGCGCACTTTCTAGCAAGAACAGCGGCCAAATTCGTATGAGTACCATCACTGCCTAACACGACCATTGTGCATGGTTTGTGTCGCCACTGAACCCTTCAATCAAGACAGTTCCTTTGAGGTATACTGGTAGCTCACTACCTATATCCTGGGTAATTAGCACCGTTATTCAGTTGGTCCGTGCTGTGATCATGTCGCTGAGAGATTCCAGGATCGTACCTGGCCGGGCGATTGAAGTGTAATGCAGCGGTTGTGATCAAGTGCCATGTTCGCTAGGCTATCAGCCACTTGATTGAAGATGCGGCGATGATGGAACCATGCAGTGCGGCAATGATAAAGCTCCTGTCGCCAACCTCTGTAAGCATTTCGACACCGGGTGTGTGTCGGGCGAGTGATTCGCGACTATTTCTCTGTGGCCACTGTGGAATTTCGTCACTAAACAACTACAGCGCACAGAATTGAGCACCAACCTCAGGCGCTCGAACACGACGTCGGCGGCGGCGAATGCCGTGGGCTCGCATGAAGGCAATCCAGTGAAGAAGGCCACGCAAACCGAGCAGAACAGCGCTGCTGCTGCTAAGTCGAAGAAAGATACCAAGGGTGGCAAGAAGCCGCATCACAAAGGCAAAAGGCAAGAAACCGGCGGCCGCGCCAAAATACACCTCCGTTACCACTACTATCAAGCGCCGACCATCACGCACGACGTTTCAGATTGGTTTATTCTAATGGACAGAGTTCCATCTTCGCCGACAGCTGCTACATCAGAATTCGAGATTCTGAACATGCAATATTGGTCAATCTCGACCTGTCTTTTCATTTTGCAGGTGAACATCACACTCTTGCCAGCAATCTAATGCAAGCAAAACATGCCGCACGATACTTTCATGTGGCGGTCAGCCAAATAGCAGTAGGTCACCAAGCATACGGAATGGACAACCCATGGAAACAGGAAAGAACGTCACCGAGTCTGCATTGAGTTTGTTGAAGCCTTTCAGTCAATTTCCTAAGATCAAAATATCGCTGCAACCACCAAGGTGAAGTTGCGCTTCTTCGGCTTCATTTCGCATCCACCACTCATCCCAGTCCGTCTTCGCGGTTCTTGTCTTGTCGATCCAGGACTGGAAATCCTGAGTATGTGTGTTTGTTATCGGTTGAACCACTGCTGAGGGTTGCATGACCGCAGTTTCCACCTCAATTTAACCCCCACATGACGTACGTCGTCATCATAGTGCCGACAAGTTCGTTGTCGGTCAAGTTGATGACGTCAAAGTTGTGCAACGTGCGAGGCAGATTGCTCAACCCGAGTGCTAGCGGGGTGAGCGCGTGGTCAGATGCTGTGTGCGTTAGCTCGCATCGTCAACGTTGAAGAGAGCAAGTTTGGGTGCGGAATATAGTACTACGCCGATGCTTGTGCCATGCCGGACAGACTCGGTGTCCCGTGCCGAATGTGGCGGTCTCAGCGCACGCGAACTCAACAACACGGCACACAAAACAAACAAATGCAATGTTTAGATTCACCCATCAATGCGGCCAACTCTTCTTGCAACACCGTCAAGGCCAGTGCTATGCGGGTGCAGAAGTGAGCCCACGTCATGAAAGGCAGATGGAGCAGCGTACAGCCACTGCGACAGCTTACACGTACTATTGTCGATGCGGTGTCACCAATGTCGTCTTCGGGACGCACAATAACATGTAAGATGAGTCATGGAGCGCAGAATTTTATGGATTGCACCAGATCACGAGCAGTTGATTTGAGTTGTAGCAATACTGAGTTTCCGTGGCTTAGAATTCCGGGAACACAGGGTTGAATTCGAGCACGCGGCAGGCGCCAAGTGGGTCAGCGAGGCCTCGGCGGAGACGGACGAAGCCGTTGTCGCCCCAGCTGGCACCCCACGAGTTCTTGATGTTCCAGGCCTGCTCGTCGTAGCCAACAAGAAGAACGGCGTGGTCCATCTGTGCGTCGCCGCATCCCTCAAGAATGCCGCTCTTGTATTGCTTGAACGACTTGTTGCCGGCTGCGAGCATGATGACGGTGGGGCGATTGCGCAGGGCAAACTTGAGCGAGCTCTCGGTCGTGTTGACCTGCACCACGTTCTGGATCTTGGGCATCTCTGGTTTGCACGAGTTGAGCTTGCAGACACCAAACTGCTGAGTCGTACCGGATGTGTACGGGTAGTCGTCGCTGTGGCACACGCCCTGTTCCTTGACGAACTCCATGACCAAGTGTGGCCATTCGCCCTTGCAGCCACCACCGAAGCAGCTCACGGTGCGCTGCTCCGAGTACAGGCGCAGGTCGCCGTTCTGGTACATGCACATGGACGCCTCGATGGCTGCAGTCGAAGAGAAGTAGGCGCACGAACCACAGTGTCCCTGGTTCTTGACTGGTGGTAAGCAGCCCGACTGGCGCCAGTCTACTTCGACAGGCAGGTCATCATCGTCGTCGAAGGACAGCAGCGCCTGGTTGTTCGACTCCGGTTGCTGCTTGCCACGGAGACCGCTGCGAGCCACGAACTGCTCAAACTCGTCGTTCGTGAGCAGCGAGAACGGCGACGCCAACGTGAAGTCTGCGTTTGGGTGCTGCTTCTCCATCTCGGCGACGAGTTGCTTAGCTTGCTGGAAGCGACGCAGCTCTTCGGTCGAGTAGCCCAGCGTGGCGGCTTCGACGTCGCTGTGCGACTCGTGCGCAGCGATGATCTCGTTGAGACCAAGCTGCTCGGCGTCCTTGGCCGCCGGGCTGCGCTTCCAGGCAACCAGCTCCTGAGCGAGCGTCTGGCGCTCAACGGACGACAGCGAGGCCAGCTCAGCATCACTTGCGACAACGAGCGAGCCAGCAGTGGCAGCGAAGAGCAGCGAGATCATGGAGCGAACGTGCATGGTCGATCAGCACGAGGATGAACTCTGGGATGGAGCTTGAAGGGCGCAAATTGGCAACTGGCACTGCTTGCCAGGCCGCAGCAGGTCGATCGATCCGATGGAGTTCCTTCGTTGCTGTGTGTGTTGAGGATCGAGCTTGGAATGCTTGCGTCTGATTACATTGTGTCAAGATCCCATCGTGGAACGGATCCGACAACTCGGAGCCAATGCGCGCATCATCAAAGCCAGTCATCACTTTCTAGATGAACCTGGCACTAGATACCTGACAAGGATGTCAGCCAGCGCTCATTGCAGCGCCAGCAGGTTTGGATTCAAATCCATACCATCGTGGTCTGGTCGTGCCACACACGCGCATGCACGTGCGCGCAGCATCAAGAAATCGAGTGGGACAGTCAACTTCCATTCAGCTGTCGCCGTTTCATTTCCAGGACCGAACCGTCGTGAAGCGACGCGGCTGCGGTCATGCAACGTGATCAGCAGCAGCAGAGCGAGACCGAGCTACTGGTACAGCCGCAGCTTGATCATGACCGTGAGCGCGTGTCTTCCCGAGACGACAGCTCGTCCATGACGGGCGTCGGGATCGGATGGAGCAAGACCGAGCAGGCATTCGTGCCTGTGGTCGTGCCCATCAGCAGCCGCTCGGAACGACAGTGGCGCTCCAAGGAGGAGGAGCGGCCGGACGCCACCCGGGCGCATCCTGTTCCGCCCACCCCGGTGGTGGCCCACGGCCCCATGCGTTTGTCGTGTGGCTGAGTGGGGCGCTCGATGCATGGGTGGCGCTGGTGGACGGTCCTGGTGGCCACGACCATTTGCAGGGGCTGTCGTGGTGGCGCTCGGATGTGGTGGCGGCGCTGGCGGCGGCCCAGCAGCACCCGGAGTGGCGGCTCGTGCCGTTCTTCGACCACTACAGCCGCTGGCTGGTGGCCCGTGCGGCGGCGCCACTGCCACATGTGCCTCCCCATGATCGACTGCACATGCGCGCACTCGTCTACGATGAGGTGATGGACGTCGCGCGATGGCAACTCCGCGCTGGTCAGATCAGCTCTGCTCGTGCAGCGCTCGGTGCGTGCATTCAAAACATCCGTGCGCACGCGACAACGCCCAAGGCCACGTTCTTCCGGCTCACAAACGCCGTCGACCGCGACGAGGAGCTCCAGCACGCGACCGAATGGGTCGCCAAGGCCCGATCTGTGCTGCTCGCGATCGTCGCGACGCAGTTGAAGCTTGAGCGATGCGAACACGCACTGCAACGCGCTCACTGCCCTGCAATCGTGCGCCAGCAAGTGCTTGAGCAACTGGACGAAATATGGAGTGAGCCGTGCTCGTTGGCTGTTCGACGCGTGCTGTATCGGAAGCTTGGGCTGCAGATGCAGATGCAGCAGTACCCACGCGTGCTGGACCAGCTCGCTACGTGCGTGTATATGCCGCAGGACGCACAGCTCACGCTCTGGTACGTGCAGGCACTGGTGGTCAAGGGCTACCTGCGTGAATCACTTGCACAAGCCACACAGTTCGTGGATTCGTGTGCTGAAGGCGAAGAGCCTGTGTCCCCTGAATGGCTGCCCCACGTGCGAACGCACGCGACGACACTGCAGCAGCTTCTATGGGCGCTCGAGACGGGCGACACGTGTATGGTGAATGAGCAGTTTGACGAAGCCATTGCTGCCTATTCCGACTGCTTGCGGGCGGCCACAGAGCACAAGGCACCAACGACATGGCGAGCCAATGTCTTGTTTAAGCGAGCAAGTGCACGGTTGGCCTACAGCAACAGCATCGCTGCCTTGCGACTTGCTATCCAGGACATGCAGCAATGCCTAACGTGGAACGTTGGCCACCGCGCGCTAGTCGAGATCCATTTGCAGACAGCCGTGCTGCAGCTCCAACGCAAAGAACTTGCTCAACGTCTCGAGGAAAGTCGTCGTCTGTAACAACATGAGCGGCGTAAAACACGTGTTCTGCTTCTCTTCATCATTTGCTTTGAAACAGTTTGTTAGACCCAATCTATTGACCTCGCTTGGACACGTGGACTTTGCCGTGCTCGTCGAGCTGCACGTCCACACCCGCGCGCTCGAGATCAACCTGCGCATTGGCGGTGTCCACGCCCTGTGGTCGCAACGCGCTGATGTACGCCTGGTTCGCCTCGTTGCCTTCGCACACGTTGCGCAACGCAACGAGGGCCCATTCGCGAATCATCGGGTTGGTCTCGTCGATATTGCACAGGTTGAGCAACAGCGGCAGGAAACCATCCTCGCGCACCAGATCCTGGTGTTTCTTGTGGCGATAACACAGGTTGCCAACCACACGGATCATCGCCGAGCGATAGCCAAATGGTTCAGCTGGTCCGTCAGTCGTTGGGGTAGCTGAAGGCGCGTTTGTCGCGTTGTGGTGGCGCCGAGCAGCCCAAACTCGCTGTAGCTCTGACAGCAGTGAACCGAGTAGTCCGTTGCAAGCATTTTCGTGGCGCACGAGCTGTGGCTGCAGCGTGAGCTCGCCCAGTACTTCCAAAAGCAAGATCTTGGCTTCATCTTCTAGCACCATCCACACCGCCTTTCGCGCTTCATCGGCTTCGTCTGGGCGATCTTCTTGGTCTGTGGAGACGACAAAGACCCATGTGCTCTTGGTGAATTCTAGCAAGGCTGGCGTAGTCTTGGACGGATGTGCTTGTGTCGCTGGAGTCGACGATAACGCACTACCCGACTCGATATCGCGGTGGCGCCCGGCCGTCATCCACATGTTGAACATTCGCAACAGAATGAGCTGTTCAGGCGTCACGCGAGACCACAGTTGGCTGAGCATGTGCGCGCCGACGGCGTTGTAGAGGTCTCGCGCAAAGCCAGCCTGGAACAACGTCCGGAAGACCAAACAAATCCATTCGAACGCTGGGTCTTCGTCAGCACTGAGCTCCACGAGAGGCGATACCGAAGAAGCAGGCTTTGTCAGACAGCGCTGCAACAGTGTGATCACCAAATTGCGGGCGCACACCTGGTTGTAGTAGGGTACAGTTAGGTACATGTGCTTGCGTCCACACAATCAAGCGAGCTCCGTACCAAATCAGTGCGACGAGTGGTGACATCAGGGTCCGCCAGATCGCCGTTGATGCAGTTCAGTACCAACGCACCCGTGAAGGCGACGATCTTGCGGTGCGAGTGACACTCGACCAGGATTTTCTACCCGCAATGATAAGCCACAGGATGATCAGATCTTTGCGTCGTGACAAAAGCGTCTGTATGGTTTACTACCTGGAAGTCGTCAGGAAAGAAGAGCTCCCATACATGCGCCTGGTTGTTGAGATTGCCAGTCACGCCGTTGACCAGGAATTGCAGCGCAATCTGGCACATAAGCACCACGGTGCTGCGAGGACGAGCATCGCCATCAGCTCAAGCCACAACTCAGCATGACACAGACAGACGAACAAACCTCTGTAATTGTTCGTCAGGAACATCAACCCAAGTACAGCACTGGATAACAAATTGATGCGCCTGGAGGACAACAAGTCGACATGCAATGAGTATCGTCCACCGCATTCCCGTGTCTGCTGCGCTGCACGCACCAGCCGCAGCAGTCCAGTCTTTCGACACGCATCCTGGCTCGGTTGGCACGCAGCGCAAGCATTGCGCAGCAAGCGGAAGGCAGAAGTTGCCGCATTCATGTGAAGCGTTGCTTGGGCGGCGTCCGCAACCTTCAGGTCCGTTGGTGTCAGCTCGGAGCCGTCGCTAATGGCGTTTGCCTTCGACTTCTCCACATGGAACGAGAAGCTGAGTCCATCATCGTCTTCGCCTGCATCGTCAGCTCCATCTTTGACAGCAGTCGCTGCCTTTGCGGCACCCTGAGCAACAATATTGACTTGCAGGGCCTTCATGTTGGTCCGCAGCGTCTCCACCACCGACAGCCAGAACGCAGCGTCGACGGCCAATTCCTTCCTGCAGAGGTACCCAGCTCACGTCTACGTCAGTAATTCTTATGAATAAAACCATGCGCATTCATTAACATGCCATTTTCCTCCATACCGTGTGCCTTCATTCCGACAATCCAGCGCCAGCGCCTCGTATTGCTTGGTCAATTGCTCCAACACCATTCGCTTGTTGTTCCTGTCCCGCATTGACACCATGGCACCATCACTCAGACACCAGTGAAGCGAGTGATGTGTTGTTAGTTGAATCGAGGTAACAAGTTAGCTCACACAGAGACCACAGGCCATTTTCATCCGATGTTGTCTTCAATCTTGCCTGGCATCTCAGCGGCGCATCCATCGGCTTCGCTTTCTTTTTCAGTCATTTCTGGGCGCTAAAAGTTTGCTCCAACACATCTACCTCGTGGTCTGATCCACTGCCGACAGGAGCGCAATCTGCAACAGTTCAAAATCCGCACCAGTACCAGCAGCTCGACGAACAATGGCTCGTGTGAGAAGCACCAATCCCAGAATGTTTCCCAGGCCTGTGCCTGGCACTCAAGGCAACGCTCAAGCCGCAGCTCAAGCGACTAATTCGGTCAAGGCAGCCCAAAATCCCAGCGGAGCTCAGCCCCCAGCTCAGAAGCAATCGACGGGCGGGAAGTCCAGAACACCAGCAGCAACTAAGTCGTCGGCAACCAAAGT
The DNA here is from genome assembly GCA_002286825.1 of Lagenidium giganteum. NCBI lineage: Eukaryota > Oomycota > Peronosporomycetes > Pythiales > Pythiaceae > Lagenidium > Lagenidium giganteum. The sequence goes on from NSDO01000270.1 coordinate 113,511, forward strand.
CAGCGGCAAGAGAGCCAGTAATGTTGTGAAGGAAGTCACGAGTGTGCGTGCGGCGACGCTTCCTGTGGTCGATAGCGATGAAGAGTTGTAGCAGATGCATCAACATTGAATCATCGATTGCTTAGCATTCACATACTACGCAGTCGATGACTCAGTATTGATGCATTTATTTCCACTCACGGTATTGCTGCTGTGGATACCAACCCATAATAGCACCACCCGAAGTCGCCGCGCGTGCTGGATAAGCTCTTCCCAGTGCACAGCTCACGCAGATAGAGACAGAGGAGCCACCATGCTTGGCTTGGCAGCACAACGACTTTGCTGTCATAATTGATCATCACATGTAGTCGAGCGTTCCAAACAGTCTGATGCTGACCTGTTCCTTATAGCCTGACGCGCGCCAGCCACAGGCACGCAGGACTGATGCAGTTCGAAATCGGCAGCTCTTCCAGCACCTCGACGACAACAATTACGTCGGCAAAGTCGCCAACAGCAGTGCTCCGACTCAGGTTCTTGATCCCAAAGTCTCTGCCTCAGAAGTGACGTCACCACAATCTTCAATGAAAGCAGTACCAACTCCTAGCGCTGACCAGAAGCAATGGACGGGCGGGAAGGCCAGAACACCAGCAGCGACCAAGTCGTCATCAGTCAAAGTTAGCAGCAAGAGCGCAAGCCAGATCGTGAAGGAAGTTACGAGTGTGCGTGCAGCAACGCTTCCAGTAGCGGACACCGATGAAGAATTGTGAGATTGCTCGATGGCCAGTACTTTCGCTCACTGCGCATCGCACTTTCGTCATTGCACTTTCATCACCCGGCAGTAATGCAACTGATTTATTCATTCTCATCGAGCCGCAGCATTATTCTCTGTGGGCGGCAATCCATTCGTCACCGTCACCGCCGCCGCATAATATCGATCGGTTTGCTGCCTCCATTCCAGCAATCATGACTACCCCATCGACGGAAACTGGAGATAAGAACGCCACATGACGTCACCAATAATACCCACTGTTTCTATGCAATAATATTCCCAAACGTGCAACTTATTCTTGGAATTTGCTGCAACCTCTTCTCTTCACCCGCCCAAAATATCGCCTAATGATTGGCGAAAACATCCTACGACCCCCTTCCCTAATACCCTCTTCCCTACCCCTTCTGCAGCGGAGCTTTTCGCACAACAGGCGCCAGTTTCGCAGCTGCTATACTGAAACCAAGTGTAGCTCTGTTGCCCCACAGTTTGAATTTTGAATCACGTGCTTGCAGCCGTCGCCAGCAAAAGTGGTGCCAGTTCCAAGCCTGCGTGTGTGCACGACGCCACGCAACCCCTTCCCTCGTCCCAGGCTGAGCACGCGTCATCACCAGGCGGAACGTGGAAGAAAGCAAAGGGAGCGAGCCACACCCTCAGGGTACCCCCACTCMCCCCCCCCCACACACACCACCCCAACCCAACCGAACCAGCCGAACCAGTGAACCAGAATGGGCAAGGCATATGTCCACGTCGCCCAACCGGACGGCCTGCTCCCCCCGCGGAAATCCGATACATTCAAACAGCAGCGTATGCCACGACGTTTCGGTCATCCCTCCGCGTTGCCACCCCCACACGCGCCAAGACTTGGCGTTTGTATTGTGCGACAGGTGCGGAGCCCGCGTGCGCTGCTACTGCTGCCGTGAGCGACCGACGGCTTCGGCGGTGGCCCAGTTTCGCATTTGCGCTCCAGCCCTCAAGCACCTTCCCAGTCGTACAAGAGAGCCCCAGCCCAGTAACAACCCAAGATGGCCCGTACCAAGCAAACAGCCCGCAAGTCCACCGGTGGCAAGGCCCCACGCAAGCAGCTCGCGACCAAGGCCGCCCGCAAGAGCGCGCCAACCGCCGGCGGTGTCAAGAAGCCACATCGCTACCGCCCGGGCACGGTTGCTTTGCGTGAAATCCGCAAGTACCAGAAGTCGACTGACTTGTTGATCCGCAAGCTGCCATTCCAGCGCCTGGTGCGTGAAATCGCGCAGGACTACAAGACCGACCTGCGTTTCCAGAGCACCGCCATCCTTGCCCTTCAGGAAGCCGCCGAAGCGTACCTGGTCGGCCTGTTCGAGGACACCAACTTGTGCGCCATCCACGCCAAACGTGTGACCATTATGCCCAAGGACATCCAGCTTGCGCGTCGCATCCGTGGTGAACGCACGTAAGCTTGTCGCCTAGTGGTGTTGGTCTGCCGCGGCAACCACGATTTTGCGTTTGCTCCTTTCATCGTTCGACCGGTCAATCTGAAGCATGGTGATGGAAATTTGAAGAAGACCCAGATGCATGTAGCACGGAGACGCCACACTTCGGAGTACGACCGTCGAGGTGATCTTCATGGCTTGGCCACAGAGCCACCAGGTCCGTTGTACGCATGCTTCTGTCAGACTGGCACCCTGCCCACAACGACTCGTCATCTGCCTTCCCAGAGAAGCAAGTGCCCTCCACGACCGAGAAGCGATGGAATCGCAGTGAATGAGAATCACGCGTGTTCTTGTTTATTACTTTAACAGCATAATATATAGCAGCGGTGGCGAACATTCTGGCCCCGCATGCCGTGCAATTTCTTACTGCGCCTATACTTCTTGCTGCGTCGTTGGTTCTCGGACCAGTCACTGACTGGTCTGGTGGTGGTTACGTAATGACCCACAATCTCAGTGTCGCGTGCGGAGCTTGCGTGGCATAAAAGCATCGACGTGTTCCCATGCAGTTGGCGCTCTTGGGCAAAAGCTGATTTCGCGCATTAATAGCGGGTCTTCTTCACTGGCTCGCCATTCATCTTCTATTAAACAAGTGAGTGAAGCATCTGCTTCAGTGGGTTGCAAGGATAGACTGCTGGTTTGAGCCAGCTTTACAATACAACCAACAGTGCAAGCAGAAACTGCTTGCGCTACCGGTTTGAGCAATCTGCAGCAGATCGCTCAAACCGGTAGCAATGCACTGCTGGGTACTGCTTCTCATCAACCGAATGTTGTCGCGGTGTCGCAACGTCGTGGCATGTTGCTGTGGTGTCGAATCGCCACCGCCAATGTCGACCTTGGGTGACTTGTTGACACGTCCGTGCACAACAGGACGACGTTTCGTTCTTAACGATGCTGATTTTATATCCGTTCAACTCGTTTCGATATCGCACTATATATCGCAATCGTTAAGAACCAGCTTGCGAGCGACACCAAGTCAAAAGTGCAGAGAAGGCGACGCATCACACACAGAGCACCCACAGAGACGCCCGACGCCACGATGAACACGAACGTCAAGCGCCTGCGGAAGGAGCTGCAGGAGCTCAAGAAGAACCCGGAGGCGGACATGGTGCTGTTCCCAGAAGAAGACACCATCATGCGCTGGAAGGCGTTCATCAAAGGTCCAGAAGACACGCCGTTCGCTGGCCGCGTCTTCGAACTCGCCATTCACACCACGCCGCTGTACCCGATGGAGCCACCGAAGATGAAGTTCATCACCAAGATCTTCCATCCGAACGTGCATTTCAAGGTGATGCTGCTGTCTATGAGGTGAATTGATCCGTGGATGTGCGTTGGTGACGTGGTGCGTGTAATCGTCGTCAGGATGGCAGCATTTGTCTCGACATTCTCAAGCGCGAGTGGTCTCCTGCGTGGACGTTGCGGGTGCGTGCTGATCGATGATTTGTTAATGTTGCCCCAAGACGTGCAGTTGTTGACGCGTGGGTTGGATAGGCTGCGTGTTTGGCAGTCATCTCACTGCTCTCGGACCCTGCTGCCGACTCGCCTCTCAACTGCGACGCTGGTAACATGATCCGCGCTGGCGACATGCTCGCGTACAACTCGATGGCGACCATGTACACCAAGGAATTCGGATTGATGGAGCTGCCCAAGGACCCGTTCTAGGCGGTGTGGTTGTGTGACTCGTATTCAATTCAGTTCTGTTCTGTTTCAGCGGATGATGCCCGTGGGCGATCTTTCTGGGATTGCGATGATTCTGCTTCCTGAACAGCACCATCATCGGCGGCGGCAGCAGCGACGGCGGCGGTGGAGGGTGCTACAGGCTTCACTGCCAGATCGCCGTAATATGCAGTCACCACCTTGAGCTGGCGATTCAAGTGGATGAATTCGCATTCAACGTGCTCGTCCTCATCACCGAGCGCCTCCAACGCGCCCTCTGGCGTCGTCTTGGGCAGGTAGTACGCAATGTTCCGCGTTACCTGCCGTGCTAGTTGGAACAACGTCGTGCCTGTTGCGTTGCCGTCGAGTACCATATCATCCAGTTGGAAGCACGTGCGGTTGTAGTTCATGCCGCCCCACGGTGGTGACAGGAACACAGCGTCCGCTCGGATTGTCGGCAGGATCTCAAGCGAGTTGCCGACGATCCACTCGATCTTGTCAGCCACGCCGTAGATCTTGGCATTGTGCCTCGCCATGCGAATCTTCTCCGGGTCGATGTCGATGGCAATGACGTGCTTGCACGTGCGTGCCAGCTGGATCACATTGCCACCGCATCCAGCAAATGGGTCCACGATGACGTCGCACGTACATCGTGCTGCGATGTGCTCCGCAATCGCCTGTGGGGTGACCGAAAACCAGCCTTCGTGGTCCATGAGAATGCCTTCGTCATATTTGTAGAAGAGATTATATCGCTGCTTCCAGAACTTGTACACGGGATCGGTTGCTGCGCAAGCAACACTATGTCATTCACAAGGACCGTTGGCTCAGGATATCAATGGGCAGTACTCACCGTCAGGCACAGGTTGTTCGACCTTCTTGCATTCGGAATCAGCGCCGACCGGCACGATCGCGTTCTCTGGTTCAGCTGATGATGACGTCGTACTGGCGTCGATCGCAGCGCATTCATCTGTGACCGTGGCTTGCTCGTCTGGTGCCTGCCGTTCGTCTGCGCTGGTCGACTCGACGGGTGCCGTCACACGCTCCACCTCTCGCGCTGCCACTTCGCCATCCGAGTCGTACTTCACGTGCACTTTCTCCATGATTTGCGGCACACTGGGCTTCACAACAGGCTGCAATGGCGTCGTATTCACAACCTGGCGCTTGCGCTTTTTCGACGTCTGCGACGCCGGTGCGGCACCAAACGACATCGGAAGCTGCCCAGCCAGCCCCGCAGCCATCATCTCTGCCTCCAATTGCTTCTGCGCATCATCAAACAGCTCTTCATCCTCGCGATTGTCGTGATCCGTGCCATCGCAGGTCGAGATCTCGTCCAGCTTGCGCTTCTTCTTGGCGCTCTGCCGTTTTTTGCCCTGACCACGACCCAACAGACACACAACGCACACACAGCATCAATCAGCGACGACGCACTTCATCATTCCATCCACGCATGCGCGTCACATCAGCGCACCTTGTCCCTCTTCGTCACGCCATTGTGGCTCGCCAAGTGAATGTCTGTCCGCACCATATCGGAAACTGGATGGGTGTCGCTCTTGCAAGGTCCCTCCGAAATATGAACATCACCAACCTCCAAACCCCGAACACCGTTGTTGTTAATAAATATTCGTTTAAACAGCGTCATTCCGCATTATAATCAGTGGCGAATCCACCGCCCGGGCCGAAAGCCCGTGCTCGCCGCTATGGAGACGATCGGCCGCTCCGTGCGCGCCAGCATCGACTTCAACGGCCCGCTCAACGCGCTCTCTGTGTCGCCCAACAACAAGTTCATTGCAGTCGGCGGACGTGATGGTGCGTGCGTGTGGCTGAGGTGTGCGTCGGCCACCCAAGCGTGCGCTCTAGTGGCCCATTCCACGCGTGTATTGATGAGGTGGCTCTGTCTGTGCAGTGCTCAAGGTCGTGGCATTGGAAGCCTCGGGCTTTGCTGAGAAGCGCAACTTGCGCGTTGGGAAGTCGAACCTGAATTTTAGCACCAACGACATTCGTTGGCACCCTCGTACGTAGCAACCGACAAGCGTCGACGCTCGAGTGCTGATGGCGTGTTGACACAGAATCCGACTCGTTGGTGGCGACGGCGGCCACGAACGGCGCGGTGGTGATCTGGAATTTGCAGCGCGAAGGATTCAAGAACGTGCAAGGTGAGCTCAGCTGAGCCTGCGTTGGTGTGTCGCCGCAAGACCGTTGTTTGGTGCTGACTCGGTGCGTGTCTTATACAGAACGAGTGCTCAATGGCCATCGCCGCGCGGTCAACCGCATCAGCTGGCACGCAACGGACTGGAACTTGTTGCTGAGTGGCTCACAAGATGGCACCATCAAGCTCTGGGTACGCTCGCTATGCTAACCGCGTGCTGCAGGCAAACCCACCCAGGTCGCTCACTTGTTGCAATGGGCACGCACAGGATAAACGAGGCAAGGTCTCCAACACGTACCAACCCAAGTCCGAAAGCGTGCGCGACGTGCGCTTCAGCATCTTCCAGCCAAACAAGTTTGCTGTCGCGTTCGAGAACGGCATCGTCCAGGTCTGGGACATCCGCAAGAACACGCAGCCAGAAATCAAATTCACGGCGCACAAGGGCCTCGTGTTGGCACTCGACTGGCACCCGACCAAGCCCAACCTGATTGCCTCAGGTGCGCGGGATCGGTACGTCAAGATCTGGGATCTCAATGGCGACATGAAGCAGCCCAAGCACACAATCCAAACGATCGCGAGTGTCGGGCGACTGGCGTGGCGCCCCAACTGTGCAGACCACATCGCCACGTGCGCATCGTTGATGGACAACAGCATTCACGTGTGGGACGTCCAGCACCCGTGCATCCCAGTGGCGTCCATGAAGGGCCATGCAGATATTGCGTCTGGCATCAATTGGCTCGACACGCCTGTGGCACCATCGTTTGGACACACGGACGCACCAAGTGAATGGGAGGGGCTGGACTACTGGCAACATGTGCTGGCGTGTTCCAAAGACGGCACGCTCAAGCTTCATTCGTTGGCTGACTCATTCAAGCCCCATCAGTCGCTGCCGACCACAGCGCTGGCTTTGAATTCCAGGGGTCAGATGGCGTTCTCGCATGATTACATTGGTACGTTGCGTATTTATTAGATCGTTCTGAGACTAGTGGGCTGATTTGCTCTCATCGTAGATCGATCGTGCTCATCGCTCAAGATCCATCGCCATTTCAACCTTGCGAGTGCGCTGTTCACAGTGACGGATGCAGCACGAGATGCACATCCAACGGGCAAGAACTCGAACTCGGTATCCCCGTTCGGCTCCATTACAGCGACATCCACAATGAACGGCTCAAACGATGGATTGGACGACATTCATGAACACCCAAACCATCAGCATACCTTCCGGTCAACGGCCCGAGCGTTCGGTGGAGGACAACCGCCGCCGTTGCCACCGAAAGCGCTGCACTCACATCATCCTCACGGCCACCCAGGCGCCAACAACGCCAACAGCAGTGCTAACACTGCGTTCGGTAATCCATCAGGAGCATCGGGGAATTTTAAGGCGTCGGGAGGTGCTGGTGGTGCGTCCACCGTCACCGGTGGCATTCTTCGACAATCTGCGTCGTCCCAGAATCTACTGAGCCTGCAAGCAAACGCCATGGCGCCTCCCAGTGGCACGCAGCAAGGCCTTGCAATGGGCGGTCTTGATTCCTCGCGCTGGTCTGGAGCCAAGCCGGTGGTTTCGTCCACGTCGTCATCGCCTGTCCTGACATTCTTTACCACAGCGAATCCGCGCGCACTCGTCAACCTCGTTTCAATGCAGAACGTCAACAAAGCCACCCAGCTGGAGAAGATCTTCGCTGGCGACGAAGAAGAATTTGTCAGCGCCACGCAACGTGCCAACGCGTTGCGTGAGCAGTACGAGCACGCACTGCAGCTCACGAGTGCGTTTGGGTTTGACGAAGACGCATTCCGGTTTCTCGCACAACATTACCGTGTTGTGACTGACCGAGATGAAGATCTCAGTTTCCGACACATGTGCTCCATCAACGCGCTGGCAGCGTTCGTGACGGGGAACGCACACCTGTGCCAGATGTGGCGAATCCTGGATTTGCTGTACGAGAGTGAAGCCGAAGCGCAACAACAGAATATCGTCGCCGTCAACAAACAAAAGCTATTGAACGAGATTAATCGCCAAGATACTGCATTGCGCCGGCACGAACATGGCGAAGACGGTGATAATCCGGCTGGCGACCTACAAGCTCCAAGTGAAGACGGTGGAGGCACCACAAGCTTGATCACACCAACGCGCAAGGACATCAACGAATACCATAACCACGGTAACGCGCCTGGCAAGAATGTCAACCAGACGATGATGTTGCTCGAACAGCTTGACCACGTGAATCCCCAAGCGATGCAAGGCTTTGATCCGTACCCGTACGAGACTAACGGACGCCTCGGTAGTGCACGCAGTGGACGCATGGGCAGCGACGTGGCGATGCACTATCATCAGAACAAGACGTCACCAATGATCGTGCACGGCAACGCAGTTCGGGGCGAGTTGAGTCATTTGCGAGACGCAGTATTGAAGGAGCTACTCGAGTATTACGCCGATGTGGGCGACCTGCAGACTTGTGTCGCCATTGCCATGGTCGTCAGCAAGATCACGGACGTGGAGAAAGTGGTCGGAAAGGCGTGGCTGCAGCAGATCATGATGCACTACATCGATCTACTGCATCAGCTGCAGATCTATTCTACAGCAAACGAACTCATCTCCAACTGCAACGACACATCAATTCGCCAGATGAACATGGTTCGTGAGCTCGCGTTGTGACTGCTAGTCACCCATTTGCTAATCTTGTTGGTGGCCCTGTAGAAATCGACTTCGGTTTACTTCAACTGTGCAAGCTGCTCCAAACCATTTGAGTCCCAGATCTCGCCGAACAATCCGTCCGGCCACGGCAGCGCCGCCATCTGCGCTAACTGCAACAACGTGGCAACCCGGTGCTCGATCTGGTGAGTTTTCAACATGTCTGAGCGTTGGTTGCTTTTGTGGTCTAACTGCTGCTTGGGTGATGCAGCCATCTGCCTGTTCGTGGGCTCTACGTTTGGTGTCCGGTGTGTTCGCACGGCGGTCACCTGGAGCACATGAAAGACTGGTTCAAGCAAGAAAGCGTGTGTCCCACAGGGTGCTCACATCGTTGCTCATTAAACTTCGTAACCAGCTCGCCCACATAGCGTCAATCCCATCAAATTTTGAATCCATGAAAAAGACGTGCCAACCAGCACGGCTGCACACATCCGTACACACACTGACGACAAGCTGATCACGTGCCACCACAGCACGCAATAATTCTGCTCGTCAGCATCAAAAATGTCCTGCGATAGTGTTTAGGTATTATTCATTGGCCATCAGTAACGCGTTTTGCTAAGCCCATCTCGCAGGTTCTCAAATCATTTGAACCAATAAACGGTTGAATCAACTGTCTGCTTGATTTGATGACATTCGTTATACTGGATCTTGCTGCTTGTATGAGTAGCGCCAATACAAATTCGCGATGTTTCCACTCGAGTGGGCTCGTGCTTGAGGTTGGTCTGCGTTAAGGTGATACTTGTAGTTTGTATTTGTGGGGTCGCGTACTATCACCACGCTCGTTGCATCTAACGGTCCAGTTTTGAATCAACGAATGTATCGAAAGCCGAGCCAACCAACCAACACAGCTGCACACACTGACGACGAGCCCATCACGTGCCACCACAGCATGAAATGATTCTGCTGGTCTGCATCTAAACGCTCGCCGATGGTGTTAGGGTCTCGAGATGAAGTCGTTTCGGCCACCTCTTGGTCGTCAGCTGTAGGCCACCAATGACGGAGGGCACTGGATGCAAACCATCGCTTGGTTTTCAGACGCAACAATGCCAACTTCACAGCGAACTGGTTGTCGAGAGACCCATTTGCTAACACACCCACTCGGCGATAGTAACGCTCTGCGCGGTCGAGATTAACGGGCACACCGAGTCCGTACTCGTGCATATGTCCCACCGCATACGCCCCCGCTTCAACACCGCTAGCGCTGGCACGCTTGTACCAGTGCAATGCAGCCACCGGGTCTCGCTTCAGTCCTCCCCATCCATAGAAATGGAAGTCACCGATGCGCACAAGCACTTCCTTATCGTTGTTCATCACCGCTGCTTCCATCATAAAAGCAAGTGCTTGCTGTTCCGACGCGAGGTCGTTCGGTTTTAGCAGCACCTGATCGTACAAATACGCCAAGTTGCTGGTTGCCACGCTGTATCCGTGCTCCCGCGCTTCGTAGTAGTGCACCAACGCTCGATCGATGTCTCCCGCCAGATAGTAATCGAATCCTTCGCGAACAGACTTGGCCCAGTCCCCTGCATCTGCAGCAGCCTTGATGTAGGTGATCGACTCTCCAGGGTTGCGCTGGATGCTGTCCTCAACTCCAGTGTACCAGATCTTGCCCATCTCGTAGATAGCATCGAAATGACCGAACTTTCGCGCAGCTGTCGTGTAGAACTCCATGGCTCGCGACACGTTGGCCCTCGTTCCCAGTCCGAACGCGTGGCAATATCCGGCGTTGAATATGCTGTCTCCATCTTCTTCGTTTGCAGCAGCTCGTTCGAACAACGCCAACGCTCTGGTCTGGTTCTGCGCTTGCCCGCCGCTACCGTGGAAGTAAATGAATCCAAGACCATTGAGCGCACGTGTTGCGTTCTTCGCGGCCGCTTTCTCGTACCACATAACTGCGCTGGCGTTATCTTGTTTGCCGCCTTCTCCCTTCAACAGCATCCCAGCCAGGGCACTCTGCGCTGGCGTATGTCCAGCTTCTGCTGCTCGACGAAAGTAGGACGCTGCTTGAACATGGTCCCGAGGCATTCCGCGAGCACCCCAGTAATACAGATCGCCCATTGCTGCCATCGCTTCCACGTCGCCTTCTTTATCTGCCCGCATTTTTTGGAACTGAATCAATTCGTCGTCGTCACCAAGTTGACCCTTGCTGAGGTCTTCTTTGAGACCGTCGTACAGGCGATTCATTTCGATCAGTGGTTGCTTGCCGTGAGCGTGGTACGATGTGAAGGCATCGCGTGCCGCGTGATGAAAAAAATACGCCGCGATGTCGGCATCTTGCGGTGCTTTGTCTCCTTGAGAATATCGGTGTCCAAGCACAGCGAAGCTCTGCATGTCTCCGCCGACCGCACCCGAGTGGTACAAGGCTGTCGACAAGTTCCTGAAGCGATCGTCATTGAACGCAACTTCACCCATCGCCTGCAGGATTGCCAATGGACCAGCTGCATCGTACTGCCGCGCTCGTACTGCGTCGCTGAGATAGCGGATTGCTTCGGTGTTGTTGATCGCGACCGTCATCACCGATGAGCAATCTTCGTCAGTTGGCAGCTTGCCATGCATGTACGCCAAGCCAACGTCACGAAGAGCACGTGGATCCCCGAGCTCAGCAGCTTCAAGTAGAAGGTCCCATCCGTTGTTATCGCATTGATTGAGCGACGCCCGAGCGTGTTCATAGGCTTCTGAATCGATGCCTGCTGCTGCCATCGACGATGCGGTTTGGTGTTCATGGTTCATACATTGCACCACGAATGCAACTTGTTGCTGTGTCGTAGCTGCTGACAAGCTCAACGAATCCTCTCGATCGCACTTGTGTCTGAAATTGAGGTGGCTGCGCTTGTCATGCACGTACCATTCGCGATGCTCTTGGACACTCAATGGACGAGGAAAGGTTCGCGTCATGCTCGTAAACCCAGACAAACCGTTCGTCCATGGCCCCTTGGCGATGTGAAGCGGCCCACGGTTGGAGAGTGCAGGCGCATACACGTGTACTTCTTGATCGAGCACTCCATTGATGTAGAATGAGATGGCGTAGAACCACGAGCGATGTGCTGCAGTTGTCACAGGACATCCAGGTGCGTCCAGCACACCGGACGAGGCATTCTCGGCTGTTGAACAGTTGCGAAACGTGAAGGCGAGGTGCACCCACTGATTCATCGGGATCTCGTCCTTGCTGCTCATGCCGACGTCCATGTCTGCCTCAGTGCTCACTCGCAACACCAGCTTGCGGTCGTCAGGTCGGAGCCACGCCGATGGAGTCCGGTGTTGCCCCGTGCCATTGCCATGGAAGAACAGCGTTCTGAAGGACCCCGTCGAGTCTTCAGTCAGGAACAGCCACATGCTCAAGCTCCAGGACCCCGGATGCTCCATCTGGATGTCTTCGTGCGATATGAGCGCTCCGTGGTCGCCACCATGCGACAGCATCCCATTGATCACCGACGATGGCGCGGCGGACGGAACACCAAAAGCCGCCACGCCTCGTCCAGCCTGCTTCGTTGGAGTTTGCTGGTCACTTTGTGGCCAGCGTACAAACGTCACCGATTGACAGGCATTGATGATCAGAGATGGTGACTGGGTCAACGCCAACGCCTGCCGTTCTGCACCGACGGTGACTCGAAAGCGGACTTCACCCGTTGGTTCGAGACGGAACCGCGCATTAGTAGTGACGGTGCGCTGCTTTGCATTGCCTTCTAGGTCTGATTCTGTCGGCGAGAGAATGACGCGTGTGTGCACCAACTTGGTCATGAGTTCTCGCAGTGACTTGATGCGGTCGCGCTCGATGGCCACGACTCGAATCTGGAGTCGCCGTGGATCCAGCCACGTGCCCCGTAACTCATCGCCAATGTACTCGTCGAACACCAGGAACTGCTGGATCGCGATCCTGGACGTCGCGTCCGGCTGGTTCGTGTCGTCAGCAAACGTGATGAGCAGCGTGTGGTTGACGTCCAAAGTGTCTTCTTCACCTTTGACTTCGGGCAGATCGATGGCAACCACTTTTGGTCGGCAAAACTCTTCGTCGAACTCGCATCGAATGCCTGCCGCCGCTTCTCGCGTGTCGTGGACGTCACTGCTACCATTCTCATCGAAGAAGCCAACGCTTCCAGAATCTGCCTCCTCCTCCATCTCAACAGGATGCCGCGCTAGCACCACACCGTCCTCGACACCAGCAACGCTCTGGGTCACCACGTCAATGGACAGACTGCTACTACTTCCGCTTCCGTGCCATGTTTTCTTCCGACGCGGCAACGCAAATGAAACTTGAATGTGCACTTCCTCAAACGTGCACACATGGACATCACTGGTCCATGGCTCCACGGTCCCATCCTGCGTCACGATGCTCCACTCCGACGACACTGACGTCGCGGCCACTTGTTCAAAGTCTATCGCTCGAAGCAGCACGACTACCGCCGCCAGCCACCATCGTTGCGCCACCATTTGTTGGCCACCAACGGGTGCCAACTCGGCAATGCGACTACTTCAGAACTTCCATAGATCTAGAAGTTAGTGATTGGTAGAAAATATGTGATCGCTCATTACCGCAAACAACTCCAAAGGTCTTGCGCAGTGTTCAACTCACATTGTGTTCTTATCATAAGTTATGGTGGTTGACAGTGGTTACATACAGTGGTGGCAAAACTTATAGGCGCATGTAGATATTGTGGTGCTCCGGAGAGAAAACGCATTGAAATTCTCGCGTCGCCAGCAGGGTGGAGCCACCACCCTGCTGGCGACGCGAGAAAATCTCTGGTGCCTTGCGGAGGTCACGCCAGTAGTATTTGAACCCGTCGGGGCCATCTAGGTTGAATTTTTTCTCATCACTAAAGATGACATCAACCCATTTGGCGCCTAGGTCGACATTAGTGGTCGCAAATTTAATACGCTTTTTGCAGTGTTCCTTGGACAGCAGTGGTTGACCCTTGCGCTTCTGGTACTTGAGGTGTTTGCAGCCAGAGAGGATTTGCCGCACGCGACGCGGTTTTATTGGCAGCTCCAGGTCACGCTGTAACTTGGTTGAGGATTGTCCTGTCTGGGACGCGGCACAAACAAGGCGGCGAACGGCCGTTGGCGTCACTTTTGGAGGGCGCCCACCCGATTTGCGTGTACCATAACCATCCTTATCATGAATATAGCTGCGTACGGCGGTGGGTGAGCGCCCAACGAGCTTTGCGATCGCTCGACACGACATTTCCGCTGCCTGAGCGTTGTCGATGACTCGGCGCTCGTCCTCGGACAACCGTGGCCCTCTGGGTATGCTAAAAAACAGTACAAAGTGTCAATAGCATCCACGCAGGGTCATGGACGTGTTTGCCAGGCTTACTAATGCTTCAGAGCGCGTCCGACGCACCTTTTTCAGCAGTGTCTTTGTCGTTGTTGCCAGCCGCAGGCGTGCCGTTTTACGTCGTGGCGCTGTTTGCAATGACGGCTGCTGTTTTCACGCGCAAACGAGCGGGAACTCATGGAGCACCTCATTGGGCGAATTGCGTGCCAATTTTAGCCAATCCGAGAGCATTTTCGGAGCAAATCAGAAGAGGTGCGCCTATAATTTTTGCCACCACTGTATTAGGCCATCGCCAGTCGGGTTGCTATTGCTATTTCTATCTGAAAACTACGGTAATTAAACGAATATATCACCGATTTCTGCTAAATTTACTCCGAAGCTCTGGTAGGCTATTCTGCGCACCGATAGATCACCGTTTCTATTCCTTGTCGGCAACATTTCGCGGCAGCTGGAGCAGCAGTTGCCGAGAAGAATGGGTCGAGGGCGCAAGTGGAGCTCCCACGAAAATGAATCGCTGGTGCGATCATACATCGCTGTGTCAGAGGACTCCGTCCATGGCACCGAGCAGAAGTCTGCGACCTTCTGGACTGCAATTCATGACATTTTAAGCTCTACAGCCAAGCGACAGTGACGACCGATCGGCACAAGCACTACGCAATCTCTGGCACACAATCTCTCACGATGTCGCCAAGTTTGTTGGTTGCAATGCCATCGTTGAATCACGCAAAAAGTCGGGCAAAGGTCCCGAAGACGTGTTGAGTGACGCTAAAATTCTCTTTTGTGAGCAACAAGGGATGGAGTTCGCTTTTGTCGAGTGCTGACAAATACTACGCAAGGTACCCAAGTTTACGTCCGCGACGAGACATCGGCACCCCAAGCGCCCCAACAGTGTGTGCCAAGAATCGGAGCAGCGCCCGATGGGACGAAAGAATGCGAAAGAGAGTCATCGTTTAACTGGAAGTGACGACAGAAATTTGTTGCGCGAAGTGGTGCAAGAGAATGACTCACACAGGGATGCACTGCTAGCGGAGATTTGACGGAAGAACAATTTGCTTAACCAAAAGGGATCGCCTGGCAAGCGTGGGGCAAAAAGGTGCAAGGTCCACAAGACAAACAGCCATTCTTATGCGGAGTGCACGGCGCAACAGAAGCCACAAGAAGAAGTCAACTGGTTCGACGACGATGAAGAAGTCTACTGCGTCGCCGCTTCCCCAAGCTTGGGAGCAGAAGAAACTGCAGTCGGAGCAGCCGAGTCGGTCGTCGAGCTCCGAGATGGCGCGTCGTTCCGATCGGTTGTTGCTCTAAGAGGCTGGTTCAGCCAGCTCCTCTGCTCGTTTGTGAAGCACGTGAATGGCTGCGAGGATGTCCAAGGGAAAGGCAGGTCTGCCAGCTTTGGAAGTCGTTCAAGTCGTCTTCCAGCTCCATCAGAAGGCGGGGCGCGTGTCTGGCTGCACAAACAAGAACTTTCGCAGCGACATCGGTGCAGTGAAAATGAATGAGAACGAGCTGTGCGCAGTGGTTGCGGCTGTCATCAGCGTGTGCGCACTGGTTGAGGTGTGTTTGGCAAATGAACGAGGCTACCGAGCTCCACCTCGCGCTGTCTATCACTTTTGCGGTGATCAGTACGAACAAGCCCTTCGATCCAATGCCGATGGATGGTTTCAAGTCAACATTCGTGCGTCAGTTGCGTCTTTCAAGGCCATCACAAGGTCCGTTCGTGCATCATGGACATCGGTTGTTGGCAACCSGCCCTCGCATTGRACTAAGGCAAACAYGGACAAAAGGGTGGYGCTGTGCATGAACTATCTGGCGTCTGGTGGAACGATCCGGCAAGCTGGCGCATTGTTTGGCATATCGAAAGCCTGTGCAGTGCAAGAGATCAACCAAGTACTCAGTATTCTGAGTGCGATGTCTGATGACATCGTCCATGCGTCCTTCGATCTTGACTATGCCGTGATGCAGCAATGCGGTTTGCATTTCCAAACGCTGTCGCTGCTGTCGATGGCACTTTGGTCGAAGTTGAACGGCCATCCGAGCATGAGGGTTGGTATTGCCGAAAAGCATTTCCAGCGGTCAACATCCAAGCCTGCGTTGATGGCAACATGGATTTCGTCAGCTGCTCCATACGTCCAGGTGCTGCGAATGATCAGTTCAACTGGAACTCGTCAGGGTTGAGACGAGTGGTGCTGCGCAACATACCCAAGGAGTATCACATTCTAGGTGACGCTGGCTACCAGAAGTGGGCACACCTGCTAATCCCATTCAGTGAGAGGGAAGCAGCTACGGACGACTATTCAACCTTTGGCACTCGCAGTCGAGAATAACGGTCGAGCGCGCTTTTGGCTTATGGAAAAGCAGGTGGCGAATTTTGCTGGCACCTCTAACGCAAAAATCCCCAGAATCAATCGGTCGGATTGTGTTGGCAACAATAGGTCCTCCATAATTTGTTGCTGAGGGTACACGATACAACCAACATCACAGGCAACGATCCATTTGTTGGGCAAGGTGTCTCGATGGGATTTGTCGATTGTCGTGGTGAGACCAGTGCTGAGAATGCAAGATCACGTGAAGTGGCAAAGTGGAATCACATTATGCACGCTTATTCTCAGGGTGACTTGTAGCCTTCAGGTAATCAAGGATCGCGTTCAAAGTGCGGTCAGAAGCGGCCATTGATGACGAGATGTGATGATTCATTGCCTGATTGAAGTGTTCTTGCTGGCGACTGGAATTAATCAGCGCTGCTAACGCAGATTGAAGACTGATGGACAATTCAGCAATTTGCTGACCTTGCTTTTCCAATTGTTGACCTTGCTCGCGCATTGCAATCAACAACGCCGTGTCTGAATTTCGATCCACGCCGCTGTCCATCTTGCTTCGAATAGCGTCTGCCAG
>NSDO01000271.1:0-12133 GCA_002286825.1 Lagenidium giganteum
CCCCCCCCCCCCGATCCCCACTGTACAGTGTGCTTGACCAATCTTCTAGCTTGCTTGTCATGTCCTCCGACTCTACCGGTATGATGAGGAACAGCGGAGCACCGACCCTGCCCATGCATCCGCTCCCATGAAGCGCCGCGACGTCTCGATCACCTAGCGCAGCTTCGACGTAAGGCATACGGACATTACGATGACGTTGACGTTGGCCACAGCAACACAAGAGACAACGCATTTCGCAATTTGCCGTCGACCAGCGCGCTGTTACATCGCATCCATCCTTCCAAGTCAAGGCTACTCCTCGTATCAACGCTTCTGCTATCCAAGCCATGCGCTTCTACCTCACTATCGTGGCGCTGCCGGTTATTTGCGGATGAAGCCGCCCTCAGAATGTTTAAAGTGGCTGTAGCGGCGCTAGGTGCCGCTGCTGCGTCGGCCATCGGTGGCGCGGGCGTTGTTGGTTCTACCGGAACAGCGCTGACCACCATGACGGATGCCAAGGGCACGGTGTCCACCATCAACATGGGTGCTCATATTGCCACCAACTTCATTGAGAATGTCATCAAGGGCATCAACGACAACCTCGTCGGCAAAGGCTACATTGAGATCGCACCGGGTGCCAATCATCGGTGGGGCCAGATGTCACTGTCGCTGTGGCAACAAAGGACTTGTGTGCGATCGTACTCGGTAGACGCGTCGGCGGTGCGCACGGACATGCACGTACATGCGTCCAATGTTCAGCGGCGCCACTGATGGTGGAAATATTGATCACGACATTCAATTCTGGTTGAACAAGTGGAGAGTCGAGTCGAGTGAAATGCGCTCGGGCCCAAACGTCAAGGTGACCGACAACGATGGTGTGTGAGGCATGTGCGTTGGTTAAACATGTGAAAGTGAAAAAGACTCGAGATGTCATCACATTGCAGCCGAGTTGTTCGCATTTACGGGAGCTCTCGGACTGCGATTGAAGACTGTCAGTCTATCAAGTCTACAATATGCAGTGTCTATTGGTTAGTTTGCGAGACTTCTCGCATGGACTTAGTTTTCGTGAACTTGGCACAAAAGAAACCCATCGTATCGAGCGTCGTGTTGGATGGATCGAAGCGCTGCACGAGTCGCGCCTCTTCTTCTGACAGTCCTTGGCTCAACAGTCCCGTGTCGCCAATATGCACGTGCTGAGGCTCGAGTCGCAGCGGGTGATTGTCCAGTGCGTGGCGCACCATTTGTTCGTTCTCTTTCGGGTTGATAGTGCACGTGGAATACACGAGCGTACCACCAGGTTTGAGCAGGAAGACGGCCGCCCACAGGAAGTTGCGCTGCATGCTGCTGTACTCAGCGAGGTCAGCGTCGTCGCCTGCGTGCAGCAGTCGTGGACGAAGGCCAAGTGCTGAGCATGGCGGATCGAGCAAAATCTTGTCGAACGTCTCTGGGTAGAAGCCTTCGACAGGAAGTAGGTGCTCGGCAGGTTTCTTGCGTGCCCGAGCAGCGTCCAGCACCTGCTGCACGCTGAGCACCTCACCGTTAGGAAGCTGCTTGTCACGGGGAAGCACTGATTGCGTTGAGTTCATCTTGAGCGTGTAGACCGAATCGTATTCAAGGTCTTGGAAAAGCTTTTGCAGCGCCAGCACCTTCTTCTTGGACCGATCGCATGCGACGAGAATGCCTTGATTCTTCATCAGCGTGGCAATGTGCGACGTCTTACCGCCAGGAGCCGAGCACATGTCGAGAATGCATTCACCGGGCTGTGGATTCAGCACGTGTGCGACCACAGTCGATGGCAGGTTCTGCACGTAGATATCGCCGCTGAGCACACCGTTCATCGGTGGCGCGTCGGCACAAACACGCACCAGCGCAGTGATGGCAAGGCCACGCTCAGCGCGGAACAATTCACTGCGTTTCATGATAATCGTGCCATGCGCAATGAGCAGTTTGCGGCCACGATGGTCTTCCATCGTGCTGCCGCGTGTTGACAAATGATCCAAATCCACAAACACATTGACGCGGTCACCAGGGTTGATGCCAGTGCTGGCGCTCATGATACCACGCGCGTAGATATCACTGCCGCGGAGCACAGCTTCACCGCACAGACGGTCAACGACGATCGACTTGAGCTCTTCGCTGTAGACGACTGGTGGCTCCTGCATCGCTGGCGCCGACGGGATCACAATGACGTCCGACAACAGCGGATGCGGCACAGGCACCACGGCGTCGCGCTTGTCAGCTTCCAACTTGCCATTGAATTCTTTGAGTGCCTCAATGAGCGCCTGGATCGCTGCTTCACGCGTCGTACGCATCGTGTTGACACGGACGGCCGTGTACGACGGCCTGGCAGTGCAGCAAGTTCATCAACATCAGTCAAACCAACCAGGCGAACCATTCGACAGACAACGTACGATTGCGCCAGTGCGTGCTTGATTTTCTTCCACCGTTCTTCTCCATAGCTGTTGCTCATTTCCTGCTCCACGGCGTCCGGGAACGCGACCATGAACGCCTCGAAGCGCTCATCGTGCTCCATCGGTGCCGCCATGTTGGTCAGCACCTCAAAACGTCAGTGAGCCACATACCACCCTCTCACACCTGAAACCCGAACAACTGCCCCGATTGGTACAATATACTGGTATATTGTACCGCGCATCCGGTGGTGCAGGAGCGACCAGCCCCAATTAATAAAATATAACTCAGCACGTGGACAAGCGCCCATTAAGATTTTCGACCAACATGGCTGTGCCCACCGCTGCTGCCACGTTCGTGGCGTCGTCTGCGTGCTTCCGCTCGTTCCGCAATGCCAACGTGTCATCGTCGCTGGTGCAGGGCGCCAAGCTGATCGGCACGCACAATGGCTCGTTCCACTGCGACGAAGCGCTGGCCGTGTCCATGCTCAAGCTGCTCCCCAAGTTCGCGGCGCACGACGTGCTGCGCACGCGCGACGAAGCGCTGCTGGCACAGTGCGACGCCGTCGTGGACGTGGGCGGCATCTACGACCCAGCGTCGCTCCGCTTCGACCACCACCAGAAGACGTTCCAGGACTCGTTCGATGCCGAGCATAAGACGCGGCTGTCGAGCGCCGGCCTCGTGTACAAGCACTTTGGCAAGGAGATCATCCAGGTGATCGCGCAGGAAGCCACGTCCAAGCCGCTGGACGACGCCACGGTCGAGCTGCTGTACAAGAAGACGTACAAGAACTTTATCGAGCACATCGATGGCATCGACAACGGCGTGAGCGTGAGTAGCGTCGAAGGCCCGCTCAACTACAACGTCTCGACGTCGCTCAGCAGCCGCGTGGGCTTCCTCAACCCGTCGTGGAACGAGGACCAGTCCGTCGACGTGATCAACCGCCAGTTCCAGCAGGCCATGTACCTCACCATCACGGAGCTCACGGACAGCATCCTGTCGCAGGTGCGGCATTGGCTGCCCGCGCGTTCCATCGTGGACGACGCTGTCAAGGCGCGCTTCCAGACGCACGCGTCCGGTGAGATCTTGTACCTGCCACAGTACTGCCCGTGGAAGTCGCATCTGTACGACATTGAGAAGCAGTCGCTCATTGACAACCAGATCAAGTTTGTGCTCTACAAGGACCAGACCGGCGGCATGGTGCGTGTGCAGGCCGTCAACGTCGAGTCGAGCGCATTTGCCTTGCGCCTCGGTCTGCTGCCAGCGTGGCGTGGACTGCGCGACGACGAGCTGTCCACTGCAGCCGGCATCGCTGGCTGCACGTTCGTGCACGCTGCGGGTTTCATCGGTGGCAACAAGACGTATGAAGGCGCCTTGGAAATGGCGGCGAAGTCGCTTGAGCTGCAGAAGACTGAATAAGCCACTAGGACAATCTCAAACTGCATTCACTAAATTGTTGCCTCTCGTGATCCCCTCCTTCAGCAATTGCAAACTCCGTGGCTTTCTGAGCCGTGCTCGGTTGCCGCGCAAACACATGCTGTGGTGCTGCGTCCCCAGAACGTTAACGCATAGCGTCTGACCGCTCCGTATGCCTAGAACATTCGATGATAGTGAAACGTCATCGACAGCGTCGTGATCTTGAAGAATACCTGCAGGGAGCACCATCAAGTTTGCTGCAGGGTTGTAGAACGCGTTCACCACCGCTGCACTATCGCACCGCTCGGATTTTTTTGATCCACTGGTTGCTTGTGCTCGCTTCCACTTGTCTTGAGCAATCACACCTGCGTTGGCGAAGTAGCTGTCTCGCGTCAAGTTGAACGCATACTTCGTCTTGTTGGACGGATGGCCTATCGTGTTGGCCGCCTTGCTCAACGCCACAGCCTTCTCTTTCGTAGGGCTGTCCGCAACGATCAAGAAGGCGTTGGCGCTAAGCTTGCTGTCCAAGGTCGATGCTGCTAATCCGCTGAAGACGAAGAACCCTATGAACGTGGCGGATGCTTACCGTCAGTATCCACTCACGATCACCAGCTACTTGCATGGCAACGGTCTCCAGTACCAACGCAAGTGATTACTGGAGATGGAAATGAATCGCATGTACTTGGTCAATCGACCTGCTTTACTCACTGGCTCATTTTCTGCTTCCAACCAAGCAACGGGCCACCGCAGGGGAGATGAAAAACTCGCAGCTGGTAATCCTTGCGTGCGACGCCAGATTGTCCATGAGCTGATCTCTATCCTTACTACACCTCAGAGGTTCACACGTGCACGAGGTTAGTTGAAGCAGAAGTCGACGACATTTGTTAATCCATGCATGTTTAGCGTGGTGTCAGCGAGATTAGAAACCGCGTCGACAACCAAACAGCGCAGGAGCAGACATGCGCAGCATCACCATTCTAATCATCGTCCATTGCCCGACACCTTACGGAATCGTACAGTATTGCTAGATGGAGACATCGTCAACACATGGACACACACCACAGGCAGTCAAACACCTTACCAAACATGTAGTTCATCAACGAACGCTGCATTGTCCTTGGCAATCGCACCAACGCTGGCGAAGTAACTATCAGGAGTCAGGTTGACTGAAATCTTCTTCTTCTTCTCAAACGGGCAACCAAATTGGCATGCCTTGAGGGATTCGCGGCATCCACCTTCGACTGTAGACTGGGGGCCAGTGCCTTTTCCAAGGTGATGACCACCTTGGCGGTATGTTCTGCTTCTTCCGTCGTGCTTCCGCTGGCTATCATGACTGTTGGAATGTACTAGGGCCAAAGGTTCCTTGAACCTCTTGACAGCTTCTCCCGTGTACATGGACTGATCCGGCAGTGTGAGCTTTGGCGACTTGATGATCGGTGCGTGTACGGTGGCCTTCTTAGGGCACCTACCACCATAAAGAAGTGCACACCAAGGACAGCTAGCTCACCCGCGAGCTTCATCAGCACTTCTTTCGATAACGTCGCTGCAATGCGATCCAGTGTCTTCTTGAGCACGGTCGCACTGGCAGTACCAGCACCCATACACGACTGGAAGAGCGGCGTGAGATGTGGTCGATCTTGCTTTACCCAGTCGACAATCATGCGATCATTTTCGTCTTGGATCGACGAGGCTGCATCCATGTACAACGGACTGTCAGCTGGTAATTCCTTGGTCTTGAGCCTGCCACCCACAGTGTCATAATCGCGACAGCAAGCTTGACGCCCAGTACAGCAGCAGCAACGACTGCGAAGCTGACTGGTCGAACGATGCGCATGATGCGTTGATCTGGGGATGTTGCAGCTCGAAATGTTGTTGTTGATAGTGGAGTTCCAATGGGAGTGTGACGATGCTGTTCGGCGATGCTGAGGCACCAACCTTGGCGAACATTTGCCACCCAGCTTTGATACGACCGTAAACGTGTTGACGCAAATGGCACGAACGAATTCCGACAGCGAACAATCTGAGCGTCAACTTCACCCATTGACGACGCAGTGGCCTGGGCAACAAGTTGAAAAGAACGATCGCATGATCGCATCTGCCAGGCTTCAGCGTTGATTCTTGACGGTGATATCAAAATCATTGATTATTGCATATCGCGAGACTGCCATCGCTCCAATATTTCGCACGTCAACCACCGAGAGCGCGGAGCTGGGCATCAACAACAGCGCTTTGAAAACCATCGCATCACCAAGCACTGTGTGCACCACACGTCGCCGCGATGGTGTCGCGTGATACTCGAACACATCGTGCCCCCGACGATTGTGATGATGATGGGTTGGTGGGAGGGAGCTCTTTGACGTCGCGCTTTTCCCAAAATTGTCGTTGGCTTTATCACCACCGTGATTGATGTCGTTTTGGCCCTTTACTGGTTTTGGCGAACCCGAAACGACGCGGAGCAAGCGCTTGGGTCGACCTCAACAGCGCAGTTCGACCGATCGAGAGCCTTATCGACTGCTGTGCGCATCTTGGCTATCATGCCAAGCTCTGACAACGAAGATGATCATTATGACAGCGGTGTGGACGAGGACGCCGAGTTGGAGCTCTCATGCGCCCTTCACGACCTAGCCGAGCGCGTGAAATCCTTTGAGGAAAAGATGCAAGCACGGTTCCCACACGACGACGAAGTGGACGAAGAGATTGATGAAGATATCCCCGAGGCCGAAGAGGCCATTGACGTGTCGTATGCGATGGCCTCTCCAAAGAATCCACGCGTGACTGGAGGTCGACGAAGACGCCGATTCCGCGAAGCAAAGGGGGCGAAGCAACAAGACGACGATGACAACGATGACGAGGAAGAAGGCGAGGAAGACGAAGCTGGGCCTGAAGCGAAAGCAGACGGCAGCGACGACGAAGCACACCACGAAGACGAATGGGATTACCAGGAACAGAAGGAAGAGCTGTCTGAACTCAAGCAAAGCATTGCGCTGCTGCTTCAAGGCATCAAAGACGAAGCGCGAGCGCTGGACATGAAGCAGGCAAAGGAGGCGGACGAGTGCGACCCACACGAGTGAATACGCAGCTATCCATCCTTGCTCATGGCTAGCTCTTTCCACGTGGATTACTTTGCATAATATTATAACGTATTAGGATTTCCTCGAAACACACAGTTAGTGACGGGCGTCGCCACCACTACCTTTGGCTGTGTACGCCAGTGAGGCGCAGGCAGCTAGATCCAAGCCGACTCGCACGGCACGCTGTCCACGAATGCCGTGGACGCCGTGTTGGCACCATCGCGACCGTCGAGTTCGCGGCTCAAGACAGCGGCTGCTGCGCCAGACCGTCATTTGGACTGCAGGTACTCGAGGAACCGCTTCTGCAGCTCGAATTCCTGTTCCCGCAGCTCATTCTCCTTGATGCGCTGCTCCATGTCAAACTGGATCTTGCTTTCCATCAGCTCCAGCACGCGAGTGCGGAAGCTGTCGCTGTCGACGGGACCGTCGTCCTTGCCGCCGTCGCCATTGAGTTTCCTCCGCTTGGTGTCCAATCCGACCTTGCCAGCTCCAACACGATCCTTGTCCAGCACATCCACGGGTAACGACGAGCGGCCAAACATCTTGCTGTTCTTGCGTGCGAGGCACGCATTGAGTTCTCGCAGAATGCTTTCCTTCCGCGCGTTTTCTTCGACGGAGCCGTGCTTGAACAACTTGTCGTGCTTGCCGTCCGCGTACATCTTCATCAGCGCCGTCACGCGGTCTCTGTTGGCCGCACAACATAACCATGCAGCCGCATCATAATATTAATAATCCACCACATCTCATCTACAAGACTCAAACGCTGCATGTCACTCACCGGCAAGTGTGCCACGAGTACGCCTCTGGGTTCTTGTACAACTCATCGCCAACGATTTCAGCGATGTTTTGCCACATCTGCAGGCGCGTGCCGTGCTTGGCTGTGAATGGGTTGTTGTTGCGCATGGCCTCGAGCAGCAGGACGTCCATGCCGCCATTGAACTTGGCGTAGCGACCGCGCGGGCGCGCCGGTGTGGTGCCTGTCACGAGAGGAAATGTTCAGGTTCTGGGCGCCGAGACCGATTCCCGAGGTGAAACGCATATGAGGAGATTGCTCTCAACTGTGGCTATAACATGGACATGGATGCACGCACATACCGTTCGTGGGTGTCACGGCAGACTCGTTCGTTGCCATGTTGCTCGTCACGATCCACGCAACTTTCTGCGTCGTGTGGTGATGCTGAACCAGTTTGCTAAATTTCCTTCCACACATTTCCCAAATATGCTTTTTCAGAGGTACGTCGAAATGCGATATCACAGGTATTTATTCAGAGAGGAAGCGGCACCAACGGCGCAAGTTTTGTAAATTGGATCTGCTCGTCAACAGCAGTCGCCGTTGTTGAGTTGACCAGTCGAGCATCTTCGTCGCGTGCGTCACGTATTGACCTCGACCCATCTTCAACTGACGTTCAAACGACTTGTCAACCTGATCCCCCAAAACCAGTACGATGGAGGGCTCATCGTCAGCCTCTTCCAGCGATTTTGGTTGAGTTACGTGATCATTGGTGTACACACAATTTCCACTGCCCATGCGTCAATCATCATCCCACTGTGGCACGCTGAAGTTTACCATGCAGCTTGCACTTCAAACTCGCCTCGGATTGGCCAAAACGCAAAAATAACGCGTGTTGATTGGCGAATACTGATGGCATTGGTCGCATGCTGATTGGTCCATGTCCGAACGCCACGCCGGACTCACATCGGAACCTGATCTTCCGCCGCAACGGAACCGACGCGACGAGCAGCTCACTCAGCTCAGCTCAGCCGCACGGCGCAGTTGGGAATTGGAGCTGTTGCCCGCAGTCTGCGCCCATCGCTTCTGGCTGCGTCAGCACTCACCACTTGCACGTGTCGTCATGGCTGAAGCGCATCAGGCCATCGGGGTCTTCGAGGAGCACAAGCGCGGCGTCGAGCTGCTGTATTCGGATCAAGGCATCCGCATCTCGTTCACGATCCCGCCGCCATGGGAGCTGCGCCAGGCCGCCATCCGCAGCTTCTTCCACATGGAGCGTGCGATCAAGCGCCGCGTGTACCCGGCGCCACCCATCGCAGCCGTCGTGGCCATGGGCTGGGTCATGGTGATGGTCATCCGTTCCGAGCCGGACTCGTGGTGGCGCAACAGCGCCATCTCGCACGTCGTGTGGCACGTCGGCAACTTCCTCGTGCCGTTCGCTAGCTACCTGCCCAAGACGCTGTACCTGGCGTACTTGGCTGCGTGGGCGGCGTTCTTGGGCGTGCTCCTGCTCATGTGGCTGCAGCGCATGGTGCTGCGCTTGCTGCTGAGCTACCGCCGCTGGCTATACCTCGCGCCACGTGAGAAGAGCAAGACGGTGACGGCCTGGGGCGCGTTGCTCAAGATCATGGGCGGTCGCAACCCACTGACGTACTCGTTCCAGGACGCGCTGCCACGTCTACCAGTGCCAGCTGTCAAGGACACGGTCGAGCGCTACCTCAAGTCGGTGCATCCATTGCTGTCGGAAGAGGAATACAAGGAAGTGGTCAAGATGGCCGATGACTTCGTGAAGAAGGACTCGCCAAAGCTCCAGCTCTACCTTGTGCTCAAGTCGTGGTGGTCGTCCAACTTCGTCACGGACTGGTGGGAGCGCTATGTGTACCTCAAGGGCCGCACGTCGCTCATGATCAACAGCAACTACTACGCCTTGCCTGGGCGCAACTTGGAGTTCTCGATGTCGCGCAACCAGCTCGCCGTGGCCGCAGTCTTTGTCCGCAACTTCATGGTCTTCAAGCAGGAGCTCGACCGCGAGCAGCTGCCTCCAATGCTTATTCGTGGCATCGTACCGCTTTGCATGAGCCAGTACCAGCGCATTTTCTCGACCACTCGTATCCCTGGTCGTGAGGAAGACTCGCTCAAGAAGTTCCACAAGTCGAAGCACATCGCGGTGTACTGCAACGGCCGCTTCTTCAAGCTGCCTCTGTTCGAGAAGGGTGCCCGCGGCAAGTTGCTCTCGGCGCACGAGATTGAGCGCCAGTTCATCTACATCAAGGAATTGGCCGAGAAGCTGGGTGAACCGTCGGCCACGGAGAAGAACTTGCCAGCTTTGACGGCCGTTGGACGTATCGAATGGGCGGAGAACCGTGAAAAGTTTTTTTCGGAAGGCATCAACAAGCGCTCGCTTGAAGTCGTCGAGTCGGCTGTGTTTGTGGTCGTGCTTCAGGATGAAGAGCCTTCAGATGTGTCGGAAATGGGCCGTGACTTGATCCATGGCAGCGGCGGCAACCGTTGGTTCGACAAGAGCTTCCAGTTCGTTGTGTACAAGAACGGCCTCACGGGCTTCAACGCCGAGCACGCGTGGGCTGATGCTCCTGTAATGGCTCACTTGTGGGAATATGTGCAGACGATTGCCGTCATTCAGAGTCCATACGACGATCAAGGCAACACCAAGGTGACGCTGGAGAGTGAGCGCACGTCGACGTTGCACCCATGCAAGGTGTTGCAGTGGGACGTGTCGACCGGTCTGGAGCACGCTGTGAGCAAGTCGCTGGAGGAAGCCGAGGCGGCGATCGCCGACTTCGACTTGACGGTCGTCAGCCACACGGACTACGGCAAGGGACTGATCAAGAAGTTCAAGGTCAGCCCTGATGGCTTCATCCAGATGGCGCTGCAGCTCGCCTACTACCGCAACTCGGGCACCATCACGCAGACGTACGAGTCGAGCATGACGCGCCTGTACCGTGACGGCCGCACTGAAACTGTGCGCCCTGTTACCGATGAGTCGAAGGCCTTCGTGATGGCCATGGTGAACCCAGATGCCACTCGTCAGGAACGCCTCAAGGCCTTGCAGGCGGCTTGCAACATCCACCAGGATGGCTACCGTAACGCCATGAGCGGCAAGGGCGTGGATCGCCACTTGTTCACGCTTTACTGCGTGTCTGTCGGCTTCGGCATCGAGTCGCCATTCCTCAAGAACGCCCTGGGTCGTCCATGGCGCCTGTCGACGAGCCAGCAGCCACAGCAGCAGACGACCAACTGGCCAATGGTCGAGAAGGCGCTCAAGGGCACCAAGTACACACTCATGGACATGTACTCGCCAGGCGGTGGCTTCGGTCCTGTTGCTGAAGACGGCTACGGTGTGAGCTACATGATTGCTGGTGAGGACCTGATCTCGTTCCACATCTCAAGCAAGAAGTCGTGCGAAGGCACGAGCTCGGAGAAGTTCGCCAAGGACCTGTTCCAGGCTTTTGCCGACATGAAGGACCTGTGGCAGCAGTAAACAGCATGGCGTCGCGGTGCATCTAGGTTTAAATATGCAGTGAAATAGATTGAAAGAACGTGCCTTGTTTCTCAATGCCCCTGTGCACAGCACCTTCCTAGTTCCTTGTTCATGATTGGTCATAGTGACGCAATGACCACACTGCCATCAATCTGCCCGTGCTGACTGACGTGTCAATCATTCACACTCCAGTCTGTCACCTGCTGTCAGCGGCCTTTATGGAGACTGGTTGCTAGAGTTCCGACAGCGAGGCGGATGTCTTGAATGTGCAAGAGTTTTCGCACGCAACTGCCGATTCTCGTCGTTGAGTTCTATCCGCTCGCTCGCAGGAAGAGACAGAAGCTGATTTCCAAGCTAATGACGAGTAGCATCGTGCTTGATGGTGTGGAGAGATGCAACGCGGACGACCACGCTTGTGTCGGGTTGGCAGCAATTTGCAGAGTGGCAGCGTTTTTGCTCGGGAATGCTGGATAGGTCGGCCACGTGCGATCAGGCATCAGCCATGCACCATCTCAGTCTGTCAACGCTGTGAGCTGCTATGAAAGCAATTTTGGTCGTGGTGATCCAAAAAATCCAATAGGCAACATAGTTCTTGACCATTTTTGACAATTCCCACTCTGTCGATAATGTCAAATTTAACATGGCGGGAAACCCAGCCTCATTTGAGCTTGCGTCGGCGAGTGCTCACACCCAACAAGCTCCGGGCAATCGCCGTGGCTCGGATTGCAGCAGGAGAGAAGGCCGTCACAGTGGCCGCGTCTCTCAAGGGGCACAAGGCCACCGTTGGTCGTTGGCTTCGTTGTCCGGCCCTTGCAGAGGCTAAACCCAACAAGACGTTCGTCGGCGAGCGTGGGAGGCGCTCCATCCTCCCAAACCAGGTGGAGCACGAACTGATATCATGGCTGCGCGAAATGCGAACACAGCGCTACCTCTGTGTGTCTGTGCGATGTTTGTTTGTGATGCTAGCCCGACTAGATCAGGGATTCGTCGCCGCGCGATCTTCCGAGGCGACCTTCATGGTGCTGTATC